>JAZHYW010057514.1:0-144275 GCA_037355805.1 Ixodes ricinus | reverse complement strand
TATCTGTGGGCTCGCCAACGCCCGCTTCAGCGGCTCGGCATCTCGGTAAGACAAAAGAAGTCAGCAACGGCAGCCGTGACGACGTGTGTGTAAAGCATTTATAGGCCAGTATTTATATGAATACTGGAGGGGCTATATCCAATATTGGCTAGAATGAATGTACGAATATAGGAGAATATTGGGGCAGGTAATGTAAGACAACATATTGGCTAGAAGAAGTGTATCAGTATAGGGCAACATTGGGGAACGTGTAGCCAACATTGGAGAAATTGCTTTAGCCAATAATGGCTGGAAAATATGTACCAGTATTGGTGGATATTGGTGATGTAGGTGTAGTCACGGTTTCTTAGGGTGAGCGCGTTGGTATTGGATATATATTTTACGAAATAATTACACAGAGAGGACAGAACACGGACAGACCGTGTTCTGTCCTTTATATATATAGGCGTAACCAGTATTGGCTAAAAAATGTGTATAAGTATTGATCAATATTGGGTCCACGGCAAAGGCCAATATTGGTCCTCAATATTGGGAGGATATAGCGCCACGTCGTGCTGGCCGAAGTACGCCAATATCGGTACCATAATTAGCCAATATAGGACCAGTGTGGGGTGAATCTAGGTGAGCTGCCTAGAACGGTCGCGCTAAAATAAATTTAAAAAAAGATGACACAAGAGACGACAACCCTGAACCCATGTGCTACGATCAACATTTATTATCCCGTCGAACACCTATTCCACCGGATGTTCTAGGTCGTACCAAGGTCTCTGTCACAGCTGCAGTGAGCTTTACCGGACTTATAGGCGAGGACGAAGCCAACGAGGCCACAAGAAACGGAGGTCAGCGGACTAGCGCGCGTGTCACGTAAGCAAACAAACAAACAAAAGAAAAATCCCCCTCCCTTCCCCGCTAGCAGGGATAGGATTGAATGAGCGGCTATATCAATACGACTATTTTGACCTTCCAATTTTTTAACATCCCTTTAAATAAAATTTAAAAAAAGAAAAAAAAACTTTGTGAGATTGGAACAGAACACAAGGGAATGGGTGTTGTTTGGCGCGTCATATCCGTCACAGTCGGAAACAAAAATTGAAATATTCAAATTTCGTTCGGAAATGAGTCAAACATGACGGATAATAACCGTAAATGATAATCGCACGTTTGTATTTTGAACGACTGGCTACATTTTTCGTTCCAAACGGTGCACTCGAGCAAGCGCTCGAAGAGAAGCGAACGGAGAGCGCGATGCGCCATGGGATATCCGGCGCAAACAAAAACGGAAAGAAAAGATGCCCCGCACTCGTGACGTAGCAAGGCTGGCGTGGTTATGAGCTTTGCCCTTGGTGGCGTTGTGGTGGTGTCAATAGCGTCAGCGCGTCACAACCGAGCCGTTCGAAGTACCCGTGGGTTGTGGCTGGCCCAAGGAGCACCTAGCAGTGATGTGATTGACCTAAGCTGTTTTGGAGCACCTTTCGGAGCAGCCAAAGAAGTGCTTTGGAGCAGCAAAAGTGGCTTTTGGAGCAGATATCCTTAGAAAAAAAAAATGTATTAATTTTAAAGGGCCCCTGACACGCCAAAAAAAAATATTTTTTTATGCTAGGCGTTGAAATGGCATACCAGGACATGACAAAAAAAATTGTTTCACTATAGAGTTGCGTAGTTTTTTTTTATAAAAAATAGAAATACGAGGCCTAATTCAAAGTTCCCGCCGTGCACTGTGACGTAACAGTGTACCGCAAGGTGTCGGGGCGGTCAGAAGGGAGGCATCGCCGGAAGTCACGTGAGTTGTGTCCCTCCTCGTGCTTACCGCGACGCGTGTAATATTTTTTTTTAAATATTTTTGTTATTCTTCGCACTTTCACGAGCGATCCAAGCAGACAAAGTTTCTTTTATTTGATTTTCATCGCTTAATGTTGCTATAAAGGTAGAAGAAGAGGAGTCAGTGAATTGACGTGATCAACTACAATGCCTAAAAGGTGCTGTGTGAGGGACTGTCCCGGTATTTCAGCAACTGAAGAAGAGATCACACTGCATGCATTTCCGAGAGACATACATCGGCCGCATGTGCACCTAGTAAACACGTTCTACTCATGTTCTAGACAAAATACGTACTTTGTGCTCGACGTTTACTTGTACTTGGTACACAAACCAGTTCGTATTCTTTAGACGGCAGGCATCTTTAGCCTGGAGAGCATCCGATGATTCAACGACTTTGGTGTCTGAACCTTCAGCAATGCGATCGGGCATGTCGTATGTTAGCAATCCTAATTTCTGGGAGCGTTCTAAAACTTTTTTTTTCGAAACTTGATAGCTTGATAGCGGCATGCACTTGTACACTGGCTTGTACTCGCAACGCTTTCATCATTGACCTCCATCACGCCGATCCACTGACTCTTCGTCGTCAAATTTTACAGCACGCAAACTAACCAACGGTGCAGCGATAAACAGGTAGTGGAACTGAAACTTCGTTTTCTACAATCGCTCGTACAAAGAGCAGAATGAAAAAAAAAAAAAAAGCGCGGTCGCGGAGAGCACGAGGAGTGAAACTCACGTGACTTCCGGTGAACCCACTTTTAGTGACGTAGGTCGATGCCTCCCTTCTGACCGCCCCGACACCTTGCGGTACACTGTTACGTCACAGTGCACGGCGGGAACTGCAACAAGGTGTTAAGTTGGGCGAGTTGGCTGATGGTCATATTGAATGGGTTAAAACAGCGCAAAAAAGACGAAGGACCAGTAGGAAACACACAGACACAGCGCTGTGTCTGTGTGTTCCCTTTACTAATCCTTCGTCTTTTTTTTTGCGCTGTTTTAACTCATTCAACACGGCGGGAACTTTGAATTGGGCCTCGTATTTCTATTTTTTATAAAAAAAACTACGCAACTCTATAGTGAAATTTTTTTTTGTAATGTCCTGGTATGCCATTGTTGAAATGGCATACCAGGACAGCATGAAAGTACCAAAACAGTTGAAATGGCAGCATGAAAAAAAATTTTTTTTGGCGTGTCAGAGGCACTTTAAATTTGACGTCCAGTGAATACCACCTAGGCACTTTGCTCACCGCAATAAACAAATCATGGGCAAGTTAGACCACCTGGGAGTCCTTGAACATGTAACTAAAATGCCAATGACATGGCACATTTGCATTGCCTCAGTTAAATTAGATGATACATACATATGTACATACCAGCTATAATAAATAATAACCAAACTGCACATATAATGTTTATTTGAAAATGACCAGCTTAGTAGTAAGCTGGTCATTTTCGGCATTATTTATTTATTTATTTAATAAATAAATAAATATATAAAAACAACATCAGAACATTAGGTGGACTAGTTTTATAATGCAATAAATGGGAGCCAGTCTCCGATTGATGAAACACCGAACTACTGCAGTGGAATGCGAAATTGTACACAGGACAAAGGTGCATGTCGACTAGAGGGTGCTTTTCTTTTTGCTTTTCGAAACTTTCTACGAGGCTGCTGCAAGCCTCGCTTTGCCTTCGGCTAATAATTGAATGTCCACTTTCAATGTTTCCAAAGATACATTGCGACATCCCGCAAGTGTACAGTGCTGCAGGCGTGGCCGACCAATTCCGAAAAATCGCTTGCCACCGTTTCACTGGTTCCCGACGTCAAAGAAAAAAAAAGACATAAAACAACGGGTTGCAAGCGTCACGGCTGATGCCTCTGTCGTGAAATCATGTTCGCATGCACATGAGGGCAACTTCGGCAGGCTTGCAGTTGGTGCTTCGTCGCGCGAGCGAAGACGGCTGTTCGATCAAAACCGAAACCATGCCACTCCGCTCCGTCGCCAACAGGTTCCCAAAATTTTATGCAAAAAGTAACTGTCCAACATACGACAAAAAAAAAAAAAAAAAGAAGAAAAGTTTAGCGACGGGTGCTTGCCAGGCCGGCAGGCGAGGTACAAGCTAAACACACAGAAAAACAGAACCTGAGCGCATGGATGCAAGACATCGCGAGCCAGGGTCAAAAAGTTCTTGTAGCTCTTCGTGTAACGACTGAACTCGAGACAAACAAGCGCGATGTGCAGGTTCAGCGTGCACACATTGCCTTCTTTGCTTTAGCTCGCTTCTCTTCACCAACTTTCTTTCGCGGAAGATTTTTCACGTAGCGCGGGGTCCCTCTCGAAAAAAAAAAAAAAAAAAAGCCCTACGAGAGAAATCTAGGTAATCAATTCTTCGACACAGCAGTCTTTGAGTTAAAGAGGTATTTTTGTAGTAGCGTATGATTTAAACAAGAACAGGGATGTTGATGGACATATGGCGGTTTTTTTTTAGGTTTGAGTTTAGAAAGCTCCATATCTGCAGCGAAGTGGGGACGGCAACACCGCAACACCCGACGTCGCGCGACCACGGTTATTGGTAGGCAGACTTGAAGTAATCCGTTACAAGTAACGGGATTACTTGTAATTAATTAATTTTCTTGTATTTTAGTAAAGAATCCGTTACTTTTTTGAAAATGTAATTTGTAACGTAATCTCCATTACTTTTTTCAGTAACGAATTACAAAAATTACTCGTTACAATTCTTCCGTCCCGTCAAAGGGAGAAATAGAGGTTCTGGTGAGAGAAAGGAATTCACGGAAAGCACGACAGCCCAGCCAGAGACCGTTTCTCGACTTGTTCGTACGGTCAGCCAGGCTGGGAGGATTTGACACTCTACAGAAAGGCAACAGGCTTCGACTTCTTGGAAAACGATCGGACGGCTTCGAGCCTACAAAAGAGCAGGAAACGAATGAACCATAAAACCGTGGCGTGGGGTTCGTGTCGAGTGGGACCGTGGACAGAGTGACCGTGGCGCATACGTCCGCTCCCTTCCCCCCTCCTCTACCCTCCTCCGCGCCTTGTTCACCCAAAACAATTTTTTTTTTTTTAAAGAAACCGTGCTTTGTTTATTGATGTTTCCGCCTATACACACGCTCACCCCGCAAACAGAGAGGCAGCTCTAATGAGACCTCGACCCTGATCATCCTTGACAGCGCTGTGAAAGCTGAATACTGGCTGGGCCAACCAGCTATGTGGCTTCACACTAGCGGACACATAAGGCAAAAACAGGAGGAATGCGATGGTGGCAGTTCATTGGAACAAGAAAAATGTAGCATCAACCCTGCTGTCAGTTTAAACAGTAACTTTCGACAGCAGGCAATAAGCTGGTCGGGGAGCACAACAAAACGGCTTGAGACATCCAAGCTGAGCCCGTATTCTTAGGAACGAGAATACTAGGGATCTCGTCAGCGAATTGGGCCTGCAGGAACTTAGACCGAAATTTTAGGGAAAGGAAACATAGCCCGAGTTTTCCGAGACTAAACGGCGACTCACTTGGAGACTGGAGTTGTGAAGCCGCCTCTCCTACCCTTCTATTCTCCATGAGCCGGTCGAATCTGGGGAAAAGTTTGAATCGAACCGGTTCGAACTTTCGGGGTTCGACCGGTGGAACCCAGTCGAACCCTAAAAGTCACCTGGTTATTCAATGGGAAATACTGGGACAAATATTTCACCATCGAATCCCCGGCAACCAAAATTCGAGGCATGTGAGAAGCATGTCAGAAGCTTGCGGAAGACCAGGCAGGAACAGCGGTCTGTGCAAGGCAGGAACGCAAGGAACAATGGCCGCCGAGCACATGGCAAAACAAAGGGAGGCAAGAACGGAAGTTGGGAGGCAAGATTAAAAGTTGATGCCTGCGTGGACGACAAGATGACGGGAGGAGAACTGCCTCCGTCCACGCAGGAAGTAACGTAGTGTGTAGATGGAGCCTCATCTCCTCCCGGCTTAGCTACATCCCCACGTGGGGATCTAGACACTGCCTTTTTGATCAGATCACTTTTGCTTGCATGTTCTTTTTTCTGTACATTTATATAAACCACTTCACGAGCGAGTGCTTTTTTTTGTTTATTTTAACATTGTAAGTCACTCCTGTTATGACTCTCACTGGAGAACAGCAGTATTCCTAAATAAATAAATAAATAAAACAGAGATGGCCCTCCCGATATTTTTCACCGTTTTTCTCCTCATTTTGGTGGGCATTCTTACGAGATTTTACAGTAGTACAATGCAGGCCTAAGAACGGCAACACTCCTTCTTGCTTTCAGCCTGAAGGAGAATAATGGCACCTTTCGCGCATGCGCAGCAGCTCTCTTGGGAGAAGAGAATTCTCGCAGGAGAATTGCCGCATAACCAGGCGGGAGAAGGACGCTTTCCCGGAAAAGAGAATGTTTATTTTACAATATGGTACAACGTTCCACAACACACTATTTGTCTCTTTCACACCCAGTCGCTCGTGCACAAAATTAAGCAAGAAACGGGGCCTCCTTTTCCCCGTCTCCGCCAATGTGTCTGCAGACATAAATAGCGATGAAGTTCATTCCCAGTCGTCACTTCAATCACACTCGATGATGCCACAAACAAAGCCTGTTTGGAAACCCCAGTTTGCACGTACGGGAAAAAAAAAAGAAAAGCAAATAAATCGAGAAGACGAGGCCACGACGTTGAGCAAGTCTTTCCGGACGGCACGAGTCGGTCTCCGACCCCCCGGAGTTTGTCCCCACACTTCCCGGAGCCCGAGTCGCCGACGCTCCTCCGCCGTGCTAGGACGCTGCGGCGTCTTCGTCGTCGTCCACGGGCAGCTTTACGACGATGCATGTGTCTCCGTCCCCCGACACCCACTCCGAGGTGTCTGCCAGGTCCTCCTCGTCTTCCCCGTCCTCCCCGGCGGCGGGACCCGCCGCCTCCTCCGCCTTCTTCCCGTCTTCCTCGCGCCGCTCCACCGGCTCCGGCACCCACTCCGTCTCGCCCGGGCCACCGCCGGCTGCCGGCTTGCGGTACACAAACACCGTCTGGCCCGTCTTGAGCGTGACGCGCTTGATGACGCACGGCCCGATGAGATGCTGGGCCGCGGCCGCCACCTTGGACAGGTCCCCCAGCACGGTGCCCTTGGCTGGGTACAGCGTGTACTTGCGGGGCTCTTCCGGATTCGCCGGCAAGGTCCGCAGTGAGCCGATGCGTCCGCCGTCCAGCTTGTACGCCAGCGAGGCCGGATCCAGCGCTGCCGGTGGGTGGATCCGCACTGTGGGTGTGCCGGCGTTCCGCTGAGGATCCGGCGTTGCCGGCGGGTGGATGCGCACCGTGGGTGTGCCAGCGTTCCGCGGGGGAGCCGGCATGCTCATGCAGCTCGGGGCTTTGGAGTCTCGGTGATGAGGGTTGGCAACCAACGGGCCCTGGTGGACCGCTGGATGCTGTGGACGCGGCTTGGGTTGGGGCTTGGGTTGTGGCTTGGGCAACGGCCTGGCCTGAGGCTTGACTTGCGGCTTCGGCGGTGACTTTGGAGGGGCTTGTGGTTTTTCTGCGTGTGAAGCAAAGAACGAAGCGTGAGTGTCGCATTACCGCCCAATAAACTGCGAAACTCGTCGATTTTTCCGGACACGTCGTAAATCTTTTTCCTTCTTTACGCATTCCTCCATTGACCTGGAGGTGGGCAGACTCAAGCTGTAAAGCCCGACGAGGTCCCTGTCCTTTTATGGTTCTAGCAAGAGGCACTTTGCATTGTTTCTGGCAAAAGAAGAAACATATTACTCCTACAAAAAAGACACAAAATTGCTCAACAGCTATGCAAGAAAAAAAAAAGAATGCAAGTTTTTAACGCCACTTGTTGGATGGGATCCGTATTTTCTATGATTCCGACACATAGATTTCATTCAATGTGACCACAAGATGTGACCAAAATACCATACTTGCGGACTGTATGAGGATATTTTTTAAATGCGGAGCATCTCTTGCTAGGGTCTATGTCCCGCGGCCTTGTAGTCCGCAGCCACACTACGCACGCGCAACTCTCCTCCTTCCCTCTCTCCAACAGCTGCGCGTTACTCTCTCCGCTCTCCTCTCTACCAGCTGCGTGCACTGCACGTGCGTTCGATTGTACTCACACCGCGCGCGCACGCGCAACTCTCCTCCTCTAATCTTCTCTCCCTCAAGTGTGAAAAAAAAATAAACGGCGAGCGGCGAGCGGTTCAAGTTTCTCTGCCGCGAGCCGCGACGAAGGCTCGCATAGGGCAGTCGGTGGCGCCATCTCTCGACGTCAGCACGCAACTGACTCTTTCCTCGGAACCAACACGGTGCTCCGCATTACCCCATGGTTCCCTCGGGAAGATGGTGTAATTTTTTTTTCCAGATCGTCCACTGTGATGAGGCGTGAAGTATTTTAATGACGAAGTATATTCATGTTGATTTATGCATGATACAAGCTTCTTTGTGAGCTAATACAGCAGGGATTTGTGAAGGTGTGCTGTGCATGATAATTTTTACGTTTGGACAAGGCACTACTATGCGCAGACTATGCACGGCGAGCAGCGTATGTGCCGGGTGCGGACTATGGTTTGGAAAATGATATGTAGCAATTTATACTGGTACCCTTCACAAATTGCCGGCGCTGAACATTAATAGGCGTGATTTCCTTTTAATGCACTCGCTCTACACCCAAGTCATCGGTTCGTGCGGACGCTGCGATGAAAAATTATTTTGTTTCTAAAAAACCTAAATAAAACATGTGCAGTAAAAAAAAATAAAAAATTCTACCATAACAACATTATTTTTTTTTAGCAATATTTACGCTGTTAGACAATAATTTAAGTGCAGGAGGTGGAGGGTGCAGCCCGCTAAGCCCTGCCTTGTGCTTACAAGATGCTTGTTCCATCTCTCAATGACTGGAGAGATATTTGGTATGTGAAAGAATGGTTGTAAATTTGTAACTCCGTGCTGTAATAGCATTTTAATCTACCATTTTTTTATGTTCGAGAAGCAAATAATCAAGATAGAATCCGTACTGTTTTCAATTGTATTCTGAGATTGCTTTTCCCACTTTGGTTTGAAAAGTTAAAAAACATGGCTGCCGGAGTCTTCTGCGGAGTGCTGAATGAGCGTAGCTCGTTGGGCTCGTCAATTTTTTTTAAGTGCGAGTTGTTTTTTGAGTTTGCAGAGGTGTTTAGAGGAAGATCCCCTCAACCGACATAGTTTACAGCAAACAACTACCACAAGTAGACGCCTTCGGAAGCGCTGCGCGGATGCTCGTTTTTGTATTGGGACTGGCCTAAGCCTAGCGTCCCACATCAACTATTTTGATCGACCTGGCTCAGTTTCCTTCTTTGCACATGTTGAGCTGGATAAATATGTTTGTTCCCATAAAACTGGCCTTGCTGCTTCGTGAATCGCGCAACCGTCAAAGATTGTGACCATGGTTGCAATGCCGAGAAGGTACTTACACAGGTAAGAATTTAACCCGTTCGTCTGAAGGCAATCGGGCGTTCGGCCCGCATCAACTTTGTCTAGGTATGTTCCAGTCATTTCGCCTCGAAAGGTAAGTAGCTCTCTAGTTTTGCAGCACACCTGACCAAACAAAGCGAATATTTTTATGTCGTGTTTTAATTGCACGTCATGATGCTCACCCACCTTGCTCGTGGATACCACGTGAAAAAAAAGACAAAAACAGCGTGATGTACCGGTTAATTTGGGATATTGAGAGGATTTCGTCGTCTGGGCTTAATAGGTCGTGTTCACTACCCACGGCATACAGCAAAACCAGTAGGGCTGCATATTCCTTTGTTGGTTCTTTTGGTTCTCTCGGTCGCTTATCATTTAGCATCAACCAACGCCAACAGACGCTTGTATTGGACTGCAGCTCGTGCAGGACGGAACGCTAGAGCACTGCTTTCATGGTCGCGTCTTCTGAACGTTCCAGGGATAGAACAGTAGACGGACGAAGGCGAAACGCTTTCATGTCTGCGTCTCGCGGGCATTGGATACGACGATAGACGGTGGTGAAATAGTAGACGACTCCGGAGGCCATGTCTGCTCGCACGACTGGCAGGTGGTTAGACTTCCAGATTAGACGCACCGGATGTCGCGAAAGGGAGACACTGGGCTCGTTAGCGAGTTCTTGTTAGCGCGTTCGGTTGAGCAGCCAAACCAGTCCAGCAGTAATGGGCGGGACCATTTATTTGTGGGCAAGGCTTAGAGCGGGCCATGACCTCCACCTACATTCTGTCTAACAAAAAAAAATATTGAGCAATTTTTTTTTTTCTTGTGTGCAAAATTATTTAAAAGAAAAAAATGTTTTTTCATTGCAGTGTCCCTTTAATTTTGTAAGGAATCCTGTGAAAGTGAATACTTGTCTTTGACAGCTAGCCTGAGCCTCAATTGATGGTCAAGCCTGGCGGCAATCGCTCTTAGAACAGCATCTTCTTGAACAAAGTCTTCAATGCCGTGATTTGGACTCAAATAAATTCCTCCTCAGGTGTTTCTAGTTCCCTACCTTTTTTACCATTGTCGGTAAGCACACAGTGCTTCGTTCCATTGCCTTTACAGAACTCTGTGCTTCACAAAGTGCCACGGTGCGCTTGAGGGACAATTTTGGGAAAAAAAACTCACCCCATTCCTGTACTAGCGTAACGAAGGCAGCACTAACACAGAATGGGATGTGTTAGCAAGGAGAAACTATGTACACATGTGGAGACTGGATGGCACGACTGGTAGCGTGCATAATTCATTAGTTTAGAATAAAGGCGGTGGTACAGTGGTGCGCACCACCAGAGTGCGAGCCCTCGTTGTTTACCCCATGTTATGGGGTGTTCGGGGTGGTGACATCTAATTGCATCCTCAAGATTAATTTGAAAAAAAAAAAAAATAACATCTTGATTCTGCATACGAGTTTGCTAGACGTGTATTTGTCTCGACTACAGGCGTGCCTTTGGTGGTACCTCCCGACTTGACAAGGACAAGCGGCGTCGCCGTCCCCATCGCCGAATGACTGCGCGATGTCCCCTTGGCACGCACGTGTGCGAAGTGCGTGTCTCCGTTTTTCTGTCACTCCCTCTCACGCCCTTTCTCTGGGGAAGCCCGCAGCGCGTTCGTTTCACCTAGCAGAGTGCCGCTGTGTGTCAGAGCACACATTGTTCCCACTCCAGGAGTGACACGGACGCCCTCGAGGAAGGCGTTCGGCCGGCACCGGTGTCCAATCGGTGAAGAGACGGGCACTGCATCAGTGTTGGGCCGGGAGTCGGCTTATCGACTTCCGTCCCCGGTTGGGGAACGGAAATGGTTAGGTGCCAGCCGTACAACGTGTTCAGTGTCCAAAAACGCAGTTGCAAACAAACTGGAGCAAAGTGGCCGCCATCTGCCGAGTGTCCGAGTGTTAGGTCTGCAGTGGCGGCCAATGGGCCCGCAATTGCCGAAGCAACACTTCGACGAAGGGCTGACTTACGGGCGCCGGTGGAGCGAGTGCTTTTAAACAGTTTGCACAGTCTTAAAGGCTGTCCAAACAGAACACGCTTCCTGCTGTGTGCAGCAAAAAAAAAAAAAAAGTATGCACGCTTTTAAAAAAATGTTAACGTTTTGGCACGCGTGCAGGTTTTCAGGCTTGCATCTTCGCTGTCGCGTTCTCCCCTTTTCTTGTTTTCGGAAGGTTAGGAATTGACAACAGCAGTAGAGACTTTGATGTGTGAGTGGCTACATTCAGACCCACGTGACGAGCAGGCTCCAAGGCTTTGAGCCAGGACGCAAGTCGGTCGTGGCAAAGAGCAATTTCTCTCAGATTTAACTCCTTGCCGAATGTTGACGCAGCCCTCATGGCCATCACATGCCTGGAGTGTGCGATCGAGCAACGGCGAACAGGCGATGGCACAGGACTTTAGAAAAGGGTGTATTCTGTGCATTTAGAACACCTCTAAAAATACGAAACAGACATCTAAATTTTTTAGGGGGAGTTATCTCGCAAAGTTAAAGTTTTCTTACAAGCCTAGATCTACGAACGTTTAGTTAAAGACTGCCCGAAACCAGTCGCATCTTCCCCAGTGTCCTGCATGGCGCACTCACCAGAAATCGAAGAAGCGGGCGACCCCTTCTGAGGTTTCTTCTTGACGGAACCCTCGGACGAAGGCTTCTTGCCGGAGCTCTTGCCTGTTGGGGAGAACGGGCCCGGGTCAGTCGGCGTGCGGGTGTGATCGGTGTACGCCCCCAGACCCGTTGGCACGGCAAAAGAGCCTCGAGAGCCGCGCTACTGCGCTAGCACCGTGCTGTCCGGAAAACGCGTCCCCGACCGGTCTGTACAGCGCTTCCTACAAAGCGTTCCCTAGGTTTCTGCCCAACGAGAAGCTTCGCAGCTGTTACCCACCACAATCCCGGCGTGGCACAATGGCAGAGGAAGGTGCAATAGACGCCCTTTGGCCTCCGGGTTTTTGATTTGGCGACCGTGAGTTAGAACGCTGCATAGACGGCTACTTCCTCATTCGCTCCTACTTTTGGCCGAGAACTTTGACGAACCGACCGCCGGGATCGCGACATCCGACGGCACGACGCGCTGACTTTCACCGCTTCGGGACCACTTTCGACGAGCGCAAGTTCGTCCGCTTCTCGCACGGGGATTGCGACGATTGTCGCAACGCCGAGCTCTTATTGGCCGATTGAAAAAAAATAGCGGGTAGACGTCGAGGCATCTGGCGTCAAGGTCTACCCGCTATCCTTCCGATCAAAGCCAATCGGAGCTCGGCGTTGTACTGACGTCGCCACAAGTTCTGCGCAAAGAGCGGACGACCTGCTCTCCCCACGGGACGCCAGACGCACCGGTCCATGACGGGTTCCAGGCACCACGCTTACGCTTCCACGACTGTTTTGACTTCAAGTTTGTGGGACGGTAACGCTTTCAAAAAGGTACGGTGGAGATTGGACTCTCACAAAGTTTAAGGGGAAAAGCTGGGCGCCTGCAGCAGGCGTAGTGCATCTAGGTTTGAGAGTTTCTAGCTGCTCGACCGCACGGCTCAAGTTGCTTCCCTTCTTCAGTCTAGGCTCTGTGGGCAGCTCAAAAACGCCGTGAAAAATGAGGGAGAGTTACTGGACGGGAATAGCGCCCAAGTACACGACGATAAAAGAGTGCGCAGCACCAGTGGTGAAGGGACCACGGCACACTTCTCGGGTGTTCAAGTTCGAACTTATTAGCTTAATAGGAAGCCACTTATTAGCCTCAAAGACGCTTGTTTGAATGTATTACAAGGGGGAGGAAGGGGAGATCAATATCGAAAAGTATCAACACACTGGCAACAAAATGAACTAAGATGAAATAACATACTTCAAACCGGCTATACACAATTTGAGCACTCATTATTTGAACCAAAAATGCAGTAATATCTGCAATTACTAGAAAACATGAACATACACGGGGTTTAAAACAACATCCCAACACCGAAGCTAAGCATCTTTTTGCAAAATATGATATTGCCACTTTCAGTAGCTATATCCTTCGAGAGGCAGTTATAATTTTCAATAGACGGAGCAAGAGGAGAGTATTCGAATCTATTAGTGTGACCGAATCTGTCGTAACCAATATCATTTGACATTCGTTGGCAAAGGTGGTTTCTGGAAACGGGGGGATCCTCTGCATCCTTTTCTTTTTCTTGCAACACCTGGAATCTCGATCGTTTCCCTGTTAACTGCTCCTATCTCTCTCACCCCCACCCTCCCCAACACTCCCCCAAGCTCAACGAAAAAACTTTCAGCCTTTCCATTCTGGTAAAGAAGGAAGAACAGCAAAGCTGTACTATGGTGGGAATGAAGTAGTCTAAGCTCGTTACAACAGACCTTGATTTTGACCAAGATTTCGGTCTGTTGTAAAAGGAGTATGTTGTATGCAGATATGAAGTTGAGTCAATGGTACGTAGAGGAAAACCAACCAAACTTCACAAATCGGTATGTTATATCCAAATGTCCGTTGTAACCAGGTCTGTTGTAATGAGCTTAGACTTTATAAATGTAAGGATTAAGGTGTGATGGTGCAATTGGTTATTTGAACGATTAAAGAATCAGACATACATATAACGATCCAGGGTTATTTACTTCGTAACGCACGAGGACGTCTAGGACGACCTCAAGGCAAACGACTTCTTGGGCGACCTTAAGGACGATGCCTCAGAGGACGACGCCGAGGACAACGTGTAAGACGAACTCAAGGACAACGTCTAGGAGGACCTCAAGGACGACTTCTAAAACAGCCTCAAGGACAAGGTCTAGGATGACCTCAAGGACGACTGCTGCCAGGACGACTTCAAGGACGACCTCGAGGACGACTTCCTAGGACGACCTCGAGGACGACTTCTAGGACGACACCTAGAGAAATTCAGCCTTTACACTCTGGTGAAAACCAGAGTGGAAAGGCTGAAGGATGCCGCCATCTATGAGCGGGCAAGGCAACCAGACAACTGGCAAGCCGGTTGTCTGGTTGCCGCCGTCGCTCATAGATGACGGTAGCTGTCTGGAGTTTTGTGTCAACATTTGTTTGTCCACGGACACGGTACTGGTAAAACTAGCCCTTAAAGCTCCGCTGTAAAAACGAAAAAAAAACAAAACAACAGAGCTGAGCTTGGGAAGTATGCAGCCTGAATGTTAGGATATTGTGGAGTAGCCCATTGAACGAAAGACATTGGACACCGTTGGTAGGTGCACAGATGTCCCACCAATGGGAGTCACGCTATATTCCGTGCACGGTTTTACCGCAAAATACCGACAGGCGCCCACTCAAAAATTAAAGATAATCTCGAAAAAATGGGAGATGGGCGCTTGTCCGGTCATCAATTTTACATATCAATCTACTGTGCATATTTTCTCAGATCTTAGAAATTTGGGAATGGGCGCTTAACGTGGAATGGGCAGATGTGCGGTATTTTACGGTAGGCATTTTAAACGAACGCGTGCAAGCAGTCGGAACGTTCACGCAGCGGGTTATCGGCCCTTTAAATCGCACAACTGTTTTAATATATACAACTTTGACTTGTTTCTTGAAGTTGGCCTTTATCGTGGCGTATATTTTTTCCTATTGGCATCAATGATTTAATCTTAGACCTGCCTTCGCAAATATGTAATTTGATGCATTTTGTATTGTGTTATGTGCTGTAATATAGTTTGCTTTGACCCCTCCAATACGCCCCGTGCAAGCAAACGGAGTGTGGCAAAAGTGAAAAAGGCGGACCACTGGGAAATTACCCAAATTCTTTCAATCTTGATTAATTAATGCTGTCCACCACACAGAACCTTCTCAATTATATGTTTAAAAAATATGACGGGCTCGGGCTGTGCTCGGATTTTAATTAGAAAACCTATTGGGCTCGAGCTTATGTTTAGGAATCCTGTCGGGCTCGGGGCCTATGTTTGGAAAACCTGTCTGCCTTGGGCTCAGGCTGGGTCGGGCCGGGCCTAGAAATTCAGGTCCGTGATGTGCTCTAGGTTCCACTACTGTCACGGATAATGGGTGAGGGGTTTAGATTTCTGGACGGGATCGCCTCCCAGAACTTTCGCTCCATTGGTTAATAACGTGTTAGGCAGGTCCTGATTAAGAAAGTTAGATATATACTTTTTCTAATTTGTAAACTTTTCGCTTTCGCTGTATTTAGACCATGCTTCCGCAGTGTTTCCTGACTTGGCTGAGGAAAATAACCGTTTCTTTCAGTTCAGAATTTTCTTATGGTGGTTACTAAACCAAGGGCTCGTCACGTTTGTGCTGATAAAAACTAGCGGAATGCACTCCTCAACAAGTTTGTGGATTTTATACTTAAGCACAGCGCAGTCCTCAGCTACAGACTGCGTGTCAATAAGGACCAGGAGTTATAGTTCGAGAAAGAGTCAAAAGAGCCCAGCAGTTTGTTGGTGTCGACTTCATAATAATTTAAAAACTTTTCTAACAACGAGTCGCGCCGAGCTGGAGAAAACGTCGAGTTGACAAGGACAGCCACGTGGTTGCTCATACATTCTAGAGCGTGATAAGCGAAAATACAGTCGGGGCCGGTTGTACAGAAGAGATCAAGAACAGAATCACCTTCGTGTAGGATTCAAGACTATTTGGGTAAGGTTGCAAAACTGAGCAACCAACACAAACTCTCCTCACTCCGACGCAATCACGACAGCCTGGGCAAAGCGAACAGTCACTGCTCACTGTCGCAAGTGTTGTAACAAATGTTTCTTAGCCAGACACATAAAAAAAAAAATTTTTAGAGGGGCTGCGCTTTAAAGGGTGGTGCAATGGTGTTGGGTCGAAATGTTTCACTTTACACAAGCTTACTGGCACTACTGGGAACTCGAGCGTACTCTGCACGCAATGCCACTGACCAGGAACAGTCTTTGCTGCCGCGTAATTTCAAGAATAAAAGCGGACGTTTTCTTTTGGTCTCTCCTTCGCAAAACCTTGACGACAAAGTTGCAGGGATTGCATTATTGGCACTGCTGTCATCAAACTTTGCGGTACTCCCACGGTGACGATATCTAAGCGTTGCTCGCACGTGCATACACTGTACGCAGCGCAAGCGTTCGACATGAGCCCGTACCAATCGATGCCTCGACGTGCCTCCGGGTAGTGGCTCGTATCCAACCGCCAGCAACGATGGAAATAGCCGAACATAAACAACGTATAAAATTCGGCCTTGCCAACTCCCAGCGAGCAGCTACAACAAAACATCGGGGGCATTTTATCGGCCTTGGATTGTGCGGCCGCTTGTTCTGTCCGCGGGCTGAGGAGGCGAGAGCCGCTCGCGTTTCTTCAACTCTTTCTGCGACTGCCAATGCGCAAAAAAACTAACGCGTTTCATAGGTTACTGAACGTCCAGGAAAAATTCCTAGAGGTGCTGAGTGAAAGCACAAAAACCCATTGCGTCGCCCCTTTGATGGCAGCGAGGAGAACGGTCGGCAACGACGGCACCATCCCTTCCACGGTCACCGGAAAGGTGAGAACAGCGGGGTACGCCTTTAGAGCCCGGCCTGCAGCACGTGCCAGTTGCCTTCCACCATGCACCGGCTGCTCGTGCACGCTCTAGGCACGGGAGCCGCTGAAGCATTGCAGAAGGCGGGGAGCGTGCGCCACGGGCGGTCAAGCCGAGAGACCCGCCCACCGTTCCCGTTTTGTCGGGGGTCTCACCCGAATGGGAGGACTTGTGGTGGTGGGAGCTGGGCTGCGAGAACGAGACCTCGTCCGAGATCCTCCGCAGCGGCTCCAGGGTTGGAGATGACAGGTCGCACACCTGCGGGGCAACCGACGCGTCTGAGAGGAACCCTTTTGGTCCAGATGCGCCCGGGTTCTGAAGGTACCCCTCGGCTCCCCGGGCCGAGGAACATTTCCCATACTAGGGAGTGAGTGGTTCATAGTGTTGCACCATTCAGAAGGTGACCATACGATCCTCGGAGTAAAAAATGGGACGTCGAGGGGATAGGGAGGGAAGAGGGGCCAAGCGAGACAAAAGAAAAGGCTCTGCTACTATTCGGTTCACCGTGGAAAATGCTCACTTTTCCGGGGCTCTTCGCTTACAGTGCTTGAGTACACAAGCACCTTTCTTACCCATTCTGCGAAAGTAAGCGTAAGCCGAATTCAGTAATACGGAAGAGTGTCCCATGCAGACATATGTAGGTGTGAACAAACCTTATTGGCTAAAAATTGTATTCTCCTAAAGATAACATTTTTATCTCGCAATTATTCTAATCACAATGATGGAAGCGGCATTTGAGCCTTTGGAGCAGGTTCTGTAGCAGGTAAAATATTTGTTTGGAGCAGTCACTGATGCTTTTGGAGCAGATGCCAACGTCTTGTAGCATATCACTTGAAAATTTAAAACAAAATTGATTGCATCGCTAAATGAGTTTGTATTTGATAATTACTGAGGGTTTGTCTTTGATACTGGAGCATATTACTTATTACATTTTGTAATAAGAACCAAAAGGGCACAAAAGGTACACGGAGCTTTCTTTTTAGAAATAAGGCTCTGTTCAGAGTAGGTTTAATTTACAATGGGTACTAATCAAATTGATGAGAAATTACTCACACTTCAGTTAGGATAAAGCCTCTCTCCCCTCCCACTTTTACACCCGGTAGTTTAATTAGCCTGCATGTATTGTTTCTGTAAAATGCCACCAAAAAACAACATAATCGCTAACACGTCTATCAGTAGAAATGCGCCTCCTAATTTTATCCTTACCAAACACAAAACTTGAATATTATAAACTGAAAAAAAAAAAAAAACAGCCACCCACAAATATTATGAAAACCTATACTCTTGCGCTTACATTCATTCAAACAAAGCACCGTGTTTTCTTTTTTTCTTTTTCGACGCAGAATTTGCAAGCAAGATCATATAATTGAGATAAAAGAATGTGGACCTGCAATAGTACTGAGCATAATTTACATGCATATCGTGCTAAACCAGACGCTCACCCATGCCAGCAGCTACTCCGAACACTCAGGCGCAAGGCGGTGAAGCTCGACGCACGTGGGCTGGTGAGAGGCGCCATGGAGGCATACGGCAAACATAATAACTGATCTCACCAGGAGTACAGGAGCCTGGTTCTGTCTTATGGCAGTAGCCGCCATCCTACTGTGTATTTTGCAATGTTTTGTCGCGACTTTTGGCGCCTGACATCGCCGACATCGTCTGAAA
This sequence comes from Ixodes ricinus, assembly GCA_037355805.1. Classification (NCBI taxonomy): domain Eukaryota; kingdom Metazoa; phylum Arthropoda; class Arachnida; order Ixodida; family Ixodidae; genus Ixodes; species Ixodes ricinus. The sequence continues at coordinate 125,799 of JAZHYW010057514.1, read as the reverse complement.
TTTTAGAGGATGTCGGTGATCAAGCCGTCAGCGCATCGACCGGCCAACGCGGTGGTCGAGTAATTTTAAAACTTCGTTTCACCTTAATTTAAAGCGCAGCCGACGCTATGAGCCAATAGGATTAACCAAACAACGTCAAAGAGCGACATCGAGGCATCCGACCATCTTACTGTACGTGTTCTTTCATCGATAAAACCAATCAAATGCAGCGAATGTCACGTGACTTGCGCTTTTACTGTGAGTTCGTGTTGTATATGTTCGAGCTTTCAACTGTGCTCTGACCTTATTTGAAACACCGTATACTCTGAGTAGAGACGCTGTGAAATACGTATTTCTACCATTTTTTCTTTCTTCCTACTTTTTTGAATATTAAAATCAACCAATAAAAAAATATATCAATTTTTTTTGCCCATCTCGGCGCAGGTGTGGCGCAATTCTTAACCAAAATGGCACTTTGGCGCAAGATGTAGCAGACTTTCGCCCAAGGCGCAATTTGGCGCAAATGGCGCAGCACTTCCATCACTGTAATCACCGCCATGAGTAAGCATTTCTTGCTTTCTTTGCTCGCTTGGTACCTATTTCATAAGCAAGTTCCACGAAAATGGGACAATCTGCTTATTCACTAACATCTTCTAAAATAGTGCTCTTCACTTCCGGGCAGGAATGACAGAGGAAATTTGGGAGACTCTGGGGAACCCGACAACAACGTCGCTTCGCGTTGTCCTCAATCCTCGTTTTTGGCGCGTTTATAGTATGCGCGTTTTCGTTCCGGTTTGAAAACCCAGAGTACCGACACTCTGTTCCCCCCATCGTCTCGTGCGCACTGCCATCTTGCCGCCTAGTGCAAGATGGCGGTGTTTAAAAATTTGAAAAATATTCAAACACCTGCCAAAAATTAAAAAAAAAAAAAAAAACGTTTGAAAATAACAATTTTTCAGATGTGGCGTCGGGAATCTCGGGCGACTTCGCTTTGCCCCGCCCTCCGTCGGGGGACGTCTTCCCCGACGGTGTGTCCCGCACGACCGACACCCACGAGTGTCTCGCGTGTCTCGTCAAACTTCACCCACCTCACCCTTCATACTCTTCACCATCCCATCATCATCTACATCCGACACGCACCAAGCCAACGAGCCCCACATCGCCGTCGTCGTCTACGTCCAGCCGGCCACGTAGGCGCATGTGTACGGGCGGCAACGCCTTCTATGTGGGCTGCACTCAACGTTACTAAAACACACAGTTAGGAATCTCGCCCTTAAAACTCGGACCGCTTGCATCTCACGAGACTAAACTGGGTATGATAACGGCGCCACCCTTTAGCAACGAGTCAAAACAAGAAAGTTGATTTATACAGCTGCTGCGAAATGGTGCCACCGGCCCTTGCACAGCTCAACCTGAACCAATATGTGCAGCCGTGCAGTTTATGGAGTGGCCACTGCAAGAGAAATGGCGGCGTTGCGATCGCTTTTAGTTCGGTTCTCGGGTACGGATTGGAGCCACTTTTTCAAAACAGGTCCTACGTCAGTTTCTCAGCTGAGTCTTTCTAGTAATGTTGCCTGTACTTATGTGCAGCCGCGCAGTTTATGGAGTGGCCACTGCAAGAGAAATGGCGGCGTTGCGATCGCTTTTAGTTCGGTTCTCCGGTACGGATTGGAGCCACTTTTTCAAGGCAGGTTCTACGTCAGTTTCTCAGCTGAGTCTTTCTAGTAATGTTGCCTGTACTCAAACATACAAATATCTATCCATCCAGCTAACACTAAAACTTCCGGCCTCCCAGCCCACCTAGAGTCACTGAATGTTTCCAGAGTATCACATTCGATAGCGTCCGCTGTGGCTGTTCTGTTTTAGCTTTGATCGGCCATTTGGTGCCAAAACATATATGGTAGAAAAGGTTTGGGGAAGGCCAACCCCCTTCTCCGAAGTGGACGCGCCGCCAATTACCACCAAAGTTAGGGCGCACCCAAGTTGGGACGCGCTATCCAAAATCACCGGTGAGACACGGCTGTATAAAACCAGTATTAATTGTGCCGCAATACTTTGTGAACTAAAAGTTTATGAAAACATCACGGTCCTGTGATTCTCTACTAATCTCCACTGAAAGTTTCTACAAAAAGAGCTTTTCCCGTTCGTTTCTATGCTGAAACATGCTTTTTAGACGCTCATGATGACCACAGTAAAAGAAAACATTGAGCTGCCATCTTGGTGGAACCAAGCCTGGGAATTTCGGTACTCTGGGAACATTCAGTGACTCTAGGTCCACCCGCCTACGGCCGGTGCCCGCTTCTCGGCGTGACTTGGCCGCAACCGGAAGAGTTTTTGCGGCGCTGCCACGAGACCACATGACTTCCTCTTGCACGGGGTCCCGTCACAAATTGCCCGAGCTCTTCGGGTTCTATGTTTGGATTTTGGCGAACTCTTTTCCGTCATGATCTTGCGTACGTGACAATACAAGGGTTGACTCGCCAGAGATGGTACCCGTTGCTGGGCGTCGGGGTTACAGCAGCAACCACCGACGAGCGTAGTTCGATGTCGAGGTATACTGTACTCTTTATTTTTCAATGCTAGAACTGACTCTTAGTTTGCGAGTTTTAGAACCGAGAGCAGTGATTAGTGCTACGAAGCTCGTTTTCTATGGGTCGGCTAAGAGTCCGCGGAATGCTGCTATTTCTTTTATACGCAGGGTGCCACTGCAAGAACAAGCACATTTGGCACGCCTCGCACAGTTAAAATTCCAAAAGCACATACCTGAAGCTGGGCACGCGAACGCTGTTTCGCAAAAAGCGTTATGTCTTTTTTTTTTTATAACTCAACCGCCGTGTGAGCATCACGTCTATTGGCACGTTTGTTGGAAGGGTTCCACTTGCACAATGCATGATCGGTGCAACGAAAATTCGGTACTCGCTTATCTCAGAACTCCACTTACCTCAAAGTTTTTTTTCTAGTCTTTTACGACTTCGAGTTAACGAGGGTTTACTCTACCTGTACCAGTCTGCACCGGAGGAGAAAATGCAGCGTGGTGCAGAAAAGCGCGGACCAACATACTTCCAGTTGCGTTTCGAGATGGGCTGCACCCATAAACAGAACATGGCGGCGTGCGCCAAGAGCAGCCGGCACGGGAGGTGTGGGCAAATCGAATGCGGCGAGCGCCAGACTGGCCGGGACGGCTCCACGGCGTCTGCTGCGGCCCGCCGAGAGACGGGCGCGGCGGTCGGGACCCACCTGCGCGACCAGCCTGGGCACGGGCTGCGCGGGGGCAGGGGCTCCAGGCGGCTGAGGAAGGTGTGGCCCTTGCGGGCGGCCGTCAGGCACGTCTGCAGGTCCGACTGGCGCCTGCGCAGCCGCCGCTTCTCCCCGTCCAGGTGGTGCGAGAGCGTCTTCAGGCAGCTCAGGTAGCGCAGCGCCTGGACAGGAGGAAGCACACCGTTAGACAACCTTCACGCTCCTCGGGCAGCAAAGGCTGGAGAGGACCACGACGCGTCCCCAGCGCTTTCGCCGGCGGTTCAGAGAGAGCACACGATAGGCAAGGCGGGTTCGTTTTACCGCCAGGAGGTGAAGCTCTTCGAGCGCTCGTCGACTTTACTTGTTTTTTTATTTATTCAAGTTCCCTTAAAGGCCCTCGTTAAAGGCATTACATAAGGCAACATACTTCCGGTCGCGCAACACGCGACACCAGCATTCTTGAGCAAAATAGAGCTAGAAAAACGCTAAATACGGATCTTGCGCGTGATTATTTCCCTCTCCTTCGTGTATGTGAAACCGTTTACCTGCTGCAGGATAGAGACCTTGGGCAGTTGCCGCTTGCTGGGGCCACTGAACACAGTGTTCTGGAGGCGCACAAACAGGTCCATGAGCTCCTTGCGGCGCACCCGCTCCCGCGACGCCTTCACTGCCGTCACCTCGTCGACGGTCGCGGACTCTGCCTCCTCCGAGGGAAGGGGAGGGGTCAAGGGTGTGCCCACCTCCGGGTCCTCCTCCTCGGAGCTCAACTGCTCGGACGTGTCTGGGAGAAAAAAGGCAAGGCGGCGATGCAGCGTCGTCCAAAGGAGCAGAGGCGAACGTAATGCAACACGACGTCGAAGGTGCGGGGCCACCAACATTGCCTAGAACAGACAAGGCCCACGAACCACCTCCGCTTCCCCGGTGGAACGTCGTCACAGTTGAAGGGCGCCAACTCTGCAACTCAGGGGTGGAAGCGGGCTAGAGCCTTTTGTAGCAGGGCTGGGAGCAGCAAAAGTCCCACTTTGGAGCAGTTTTGGAGCAGTAAAAGGCTCGCTTTAGAGCAGCTCGGGAGCAGCAAAAGTAAGTTTTGTAGCCGTAGAAGTAGGTTTTGGAGCAGGTCACGGAGGTCAAACATGTGTCTAAAAATGATTTGTTGTTGCTAAATGTGAAAATGTAGCAAAAATATATGCATGCACATCCCAGAATAATTTTCAAGCAACATACATACATACCTTTCTATTTCTATTGCATTGAAATATGGAATATTGGCAATTTATGCAAAGGAAAGGCTTTGAGAACCATTCCGGCAGCAGGCAGAGTCATGATAGACTTTATATGGGAGGCCCCGACAATAAAAGCACAACTTGAGCCACGCCAGTACAAAACCGTCTATTTAATAGACCAATTGTAAACATGTATCCAGAAAACTAAACCACTGCAAGGTGTCAGATAAACTACCTTCGCTGACTACAGTTTTTGTTTAATAAAGAATACACATGTTCAATCACTACTTAAAAATCCCTATATCAAGTTTAGTAACAAAATACAAGGCTACTGACATTTGACAAAAATTCAGATGCAAAATAAAATGTGTATTTTATATCTTTAGAATACCACAGTCACTCGTACATATGCAGCTTTAAGCATCGACTAGAAGAGCAACGCAACCTTATGTACTCCATAAACTGTTGTGCATTGCGTGTCTCCATAAAAAAAATTAAGGTACCACAACATGTTTCAAAATAAAGCAGTCCTTGGTGACCTGTTTTCATTAAATGCAAATATTCTTAATCCCTGTTCATAAAATACAGTAATCCCTACACCCAAGTTAACATACAAAGCTATATCTATATTACTTTAGATGGAAAAATATATTGTCTTAAAAATATCACAGCCACTAATAGAACGCATGTGCCTGTGCTCGCGATTCTTCACGGCTAAGCGTCCAAATATGGTACGCTGCCAAATAACAGGTAAAACTAGTAAAGACCATTTATTTTTACTCATGTTGACGGATGTGCATAGCGCTCGCAAAGAAAAACAAACGAAACTAACTTAGCGCGTGTTTCTTAAATGCGTTCGCAAAGAAAAACAAACGTAACTAACATAGTATGTGTTTCTTAACGGCTAAGCGTCAAAATATGGTACGCTACCAAATAACAGGTAAAGCTAGTAAAGACCAATTACTTCTGCTCATGTTGATGGCCGAGGTAGCCCACCGGTGCCGAGACACCAACTCCCACGATCACGGCAAATCGGGACCACGGGCAACTGCATACGCGCTTCAACCGCACCAACCAACTATGCCCGAAACCAAACCGATGTGTTCGTATATCAAGCTTTTTGTAGTCCAAATCGACATCTCACTCTCGATGAACTAAAATCGACGCCTCGCCCTGCGGTTACACGTGGTTCGGAGCCCCAGTCGAGTTGGTACGAGTCACCCGCACTGACGCCTAAACAAAAGTACACACCACATGGTGGCCAGTGGCCGACCGTTTTCCGCTAAATTTAAAGAAAACACTAAAAAAAGAAAAAAAAAGCTGAAATTGGCGTTTTGGAGCAGGCTGGCGCAGGGAAGTGAATTGGCGCATGGTGGCGCAATTGGCGCAAGCGCTTCCACCCCTGGCAACTGCACACGAGTCCAAAGATCTATTGGACACGAGGACCCGCCGAACGCCGACACAGTACTTGTGTCGAATCTGCGTCCTTTGCTCCGTCTCGCTGCGACGACATCCAAATTATGGTGCAGAAGCTTCGAACGTTCTGCCCGGTGTCTAAAATGGCGGCCAGGCTCTTTAAATCCATCATAAAAATCGGTTTCTTAACCTTAATGTCCTACGATTTTGTGCAGCGTTGCCCACAGGTGATGCATTTTTCTGTAAAATTTGCAAAGATTGAACTTACCTGAGAAAAAAAGTAAAGAAAGAAAAAGGCATAACTCCTATGACACGCAGCGAAGCCGCCGGTCTTCAAACAATAGGGCACCCTATGGTTTTAAGACCGATGGCTTTGCTGCGTTTTCATAGGAGTTAAGCCTTTTTGTTTTTTCCTCGATAAGTTTGATCTTTGCAAATTTTATAGAAAAATGCACCACCTTGGGCAACACTGCACAAAATCGTGTCGCGATAGGTTAAGAAAACCGATTTTGCTGTCGAATTAAAGAGCCTGGCCGCTATTTGAGACACCCGGTAGATGGTGTTGGCAGGGCCCATCCCGAACCTCATTTTGGGCGTCGCCCAATGAGATCGCTCGCACCTAGGGCTTCGTGTTCTAGGCGATTTCATTTTTTACTTTTTTTTTTGTTTTTTTCGTATTCCACATTAGCTCTTGGTTTCGAACGAATGGGTCGGCGTTTGTTGGGGCTCGTGTCGGGGAACCGTGTCCGACGCATAGGATTGCCTCACCTCCGAGGAATGTGCGTGCGACCCAGATACTTGGGTACCAATAAGAGAAGAAAACGGGACAAAAGGTGCAGTTCCCAAAAGCAGCCTTACAAACAGTTCATTGGGGCCGCATTTGGGTCGACAAAAAATAAGTATCTAGGCAAAGGTGTCTTCCCACGAAGCTTGGGAAGAAAAACCCTGAAACCCCAAAACACCTGAACGGAGATTTCTCATATTGCAGGGTTATTCTTCCCAAGCTTCGTGGGAAGCTTGGGAAGAACGGGGTCTTTTCGGATTTCAGAGTTTTACTTCCTAAGCTTTGTGAAAAGAAAACCTTTGCCTAGATGATTTATTTTCTAGGGAAATCCTAAAATCCCCAATGGGGCTTTTCGTGCTTCCCCAAATATAATACACCGGCTCGGGGGTCATTTTTCGGAATTTAGCGGCACGTACCGAAAGCACGGACCCTTGCTCGTACCGTAATTGCCGCATTTCTTTCGTTTGGATGTTTCAACTTGGAAAGCTTCACTAGGCAAGAACTAAATGGCGTTTCCAATGAGGGAGAAATGTCTCGGCCCCAGATACCTCTGAAGGGCCGCAAGCTTCCAGGTGGTGTACGGCATTGCAGTCACAACAGCATGGTCCAAGTGCATCTAACCCGCCTTAAATGAACCGCAAAAGTCGGCTCCCCACTCTACGACGACCGCAATTCGCCGCAAAAGTTAGGCTAAGCTATAGATTGGTTTCGTGCAAGTACCAAAGTGAAAACACGCCTCGATCGAATGTTGTAAATAGAAACCAACCTTCTTCCAATCGCCTAATTGGGAGTTAGGCCTTTTCCAAATCACCACACGTTACGGGAAAATTACACGGCTCAAAAGGACACCGGGAGAAGTGCAACGAGGGCACGGACAGCACGGTGGAAGAAAGGGGTGTCCGAACGGCGCCGCCTCGCCACGAGACAAGTGCGTCAAACATCCGCTCTTAGTTCTGACAACCGTCATGAGATGGCACACTGTGACAGGAGCTTGAGGAACTGTCCTCATTCTCGCGCATATTCCCGAGGCCGCAAGGCGTGCGACTGCACGTGAGAGTGTCAGCCACACGAGAGTAAAAATCCTGGCAAGAGTGTCAGTCACATGAGAGCAATAAGACGTAGGGAGAGTGTCAATCGCGGGAAATCGTCAAACCGTGCGAGAGTTTCACCCACGCGGGCGTCGGCAACCAACCTTCACTCCATTGTGGACGCTCTTCGACAGTCTTGCTCACCACGGCCAGATCGACGTGAGCTAGGAAGGTTCGCTTAGGGTCACCACACTTATCGTAAAATACTGGGGAAGCGCCCACCCCACTTTCACTGAAAACTGGATTAATCTAGACATGGGCGCTTGCCCAATCGAACCGGGCACTTAACGTATAATTTGCAGGATTCCGAAGTTTGGAATACGTTAATGGAGGGCGCTGGAACAAGGTGGGTGCTTCCACGGCATTTGACGGTAAAAGGCAGAGACAAGTTGTAGGAGGTGCTGAGCTTGGGTACCTGAGAGGCTGTCATCCTCGGCCGGCTTGGCGAGCGAACCCAGGCTGACCAGGCCCTTGGTGCGCTGCGCCGCCAGGTGGTGCAGCACCGTGCGGCCCCCGGGTCCTTCTCTTTGGGATCGGCCGCCGGGGACGTAGAGGAGCCCGAGGACGAGCCCGACGACGAACTGCTGGACCACGAGCTGCTCGACGACGAAGACGACTCCCGCGCCCGGGGCGGGGTCGGGGCCGTGGGCTTGGCGCTGAGGAACGGACGGGGACGCTCGAGAACGCCAACCACACTGCCTCGTGCACGGAGAGCAAGCTCGAGACAAGACACCTCGGGGTGCTAGCCGCAGAACGTTTTTTGCAGGACGCAGGATTTCGCAAGATGTGTTATTAGCCTCTGGGTCTGGTTACCGTGTTCTTTTTACTATACAGTCGACTCTAATTCAAACTCCAGAAAACCGCGGACTTGGGTTCAAAATAGCGGAACTTTGAATTATCGTAAATTTATCTAAATATGACGCGAGGCAAAATAGCGATTCGGTATAGGAATAGCTACACGTACCAAGGAGATTTCTTTACACTTTTCTCTACAGCATATTTATAAGCAGGCACACACATAAAACATCAAAGCTTGAAGCAAATGGTGGTTTCGGCTGAACATTTTCCAACTAACTAAATATCAAAAAGTTTTTCCGGGCCTTTTACTACCGTTGTACTATGCTTAAACAACAATTAAGCTGAACTCAGGAAGGTTATACCCAACCTTCCACTTGCACACTTTTAAGCTCAGTTAGTTTTAATGTAACTACATTTACGAACTGTAGCCTCAGAACAATCAATGCCTACATTAGGGTGGCACGTAAATGACAGATTTTACATAAAATTAAACTTAGAGAGACGCCAAGCTGTCCTAATCGAGGGAATTCATAAATCTGCTCGCTACATGCAAATGTTTTTTCTTTAATCTCGAATTTAACCTCCTCAGAAAAATAAAAGAACAAGCACGAATAACGAAAGCAGATTGTCGGGACAGCTCTGCTCGCATGATCGCGGTGGGTTAGTAGTCCCGTCGAGTGCGCTTCTCACCGAGCACCCACGTACTGTGGAAAAGCAGTGACCATGAGCTTCGTGGGTGTTGCCCTCCCGCAGTACATGGGTGCTCGGTGAGAAGCACACTGGACGGGGCTTACCCTGCTCCAAAGGCCGTATTTGTGCAAATTGTGCACAGATACAGACTTTTGAGCAGCATGTAGCAGGTTATTCAATCTTGCGCAGTTTGGCGCAAATGGCGCAGCGGTTCCACCACCGAGCTCGCTTAGTTACGAAGCTTTGCGCCATACCCAAGAGCTTCCAAATATCAGAGCCGAAAGGCTGTCCGCCGTACAGCACCTATGGAAGGTTTCACAATCGAAGCGGTCTGGTGACATTGAACAGTGCCTCCAAACAAACCGCAAACAATAGCGGATCTTTTGAGGCTGGTTCACACGCTCCCGTCTGAGTGCACCTAAGTGTGAGGCCCTCACTTGCGGCAACTTTCGAGAACACTCCGGCACAGTGCTGCCATCCATGGAATGGCTTTGGAACACTACCGACCTATGTGCACATTTGCTTGTTTTTTACGCACCTTTTCCCACCATGGGCTCGATGCTATTCGGACGTGACGAGCGACCACCTCTTATAGATGAGGTGTAGATCCGACCTCGCAAATACTGCAAAACCTCCAGTCTAGTCGTATGCCGATTAGAAGCATTCCAGGGTCACCGGAGAGATGGCGGCAGCGTACCAATCTGTTCCCTAGCATGCCCAGATTTCAGAGCATTTTCAACGAATCATTTGGGGTCACGTGGTTTACGGGCCAGCTTTGTAACAGAAAGGAAGAGGCAAAAGCTCTGTCTCGCATGTGCACCCAATCTGCGCGGGAGGGGTGCTTTATTAAACTGTGAAGGCTCTCCACGGCGCGATTTGCTTTCCCTCTTATATCTAGGCCCTCTAGCGTTTTCTGGTCGTAAGCGGTTAGAACAAGCACCAAATCACGCTCTAACGCAAATGCGTGAACCAGTGTTTTAGAGACAAGTGGCTCTCACCTCTCCGCAGGTGGCGACGCGGAACCGGCGGCAACAACCGGCTCCGGCCGCGGCGCACGTGGCGGCAGTGCCGACAACAGCTGGTCCCAGGCGGTGGGTGACAGCAGCAGCTCGGAGTCCTGGAACCTCGCCGGCAGCCGGATGGGCCTCCTGCTGCGCGTGCTTCCCCGCGACACTCCCGGCGACCCGCCACCCCCTCGCCCGACGCCTCCTCGGGACGCCTGCGCATTGGCCCCCGCGTCCCGGCGCGTCCGAACTCGCGTCCGGAGAGTTTGCGGGCGACGACGCGGGAGGAGTCCGGGCCGGGGTCGCTGCCGGAGTCGAAGTCCGTGACGTTGGAGTTCGGGTCTTCCAGGCCCAAGTCCTAGACGCCGCGGTCGGCGTCTTGGGGTCCAAACTTTTAGACGTCGGAGTCCGCACCTTGGAGACCGAACTTTTCGACGTCGGACTCGTCGTCTCGGGGTCCGAACCCCTAGCCGTCGGCGACTTGCTGTCCGGACTCGGAGTCGAGGCCGCCACAGACTTGGACCCCCAATACCGAAAGGCCGAAACCCTCGGGGACTTGGAGTTTGAACTCCTCGACGCCAAAGTCGCGGCCACCGCCGTTTTAGACGCAGAACCCTGAGTGGCCGGCGCCGGCTTTGTCTTGGCTCCCGGTGGGCTGTCCCTCGAACAGCTGACGCCTGACGGGCTCCGCGGCCAGTGCCCTGGCGGCCGCAGTGGCGTCCCTGCCGTTCAGCTGCGGGCAGACGAAGGTGGGCTCGGCCGAGAGGGCCACTGTCAGGGGCCGACTCGACTGGGTGCTGGCCACCAGGCGGTCCAGCAGCTCCTGCTGCCGGGGCGTCAGGGTGGCCGGAGGCACCAGGGGGAAGTCTGCAACGACGTCCAAAGTGGCACCGGGCACGTCGGCCGACTCGCTGACGCCAAGGCAGCGGCTTGTCATGGCCAGGAACTCTTCCTCTGGCGGCTCCTGCTTGACCCGCTTGGCCGGAGAGGGCTGCACGGGCGGACGGCCGCGACGCGTTTTAGTCCTCCAAATGTTATCCGAAAATGCAATTTTTCTTCACAATTTTCCCAGTGTGCTGCGGGACAGAAAAACTACGGCAACGACATCGCTTGCACAGGTCGCCGCTCCACAAACTAGAACTCGCAAATACAAGCAAAGGGGAAACGATTTATGCGCAACTTCTTTCCAAAAAAAAAAAAAGTGAGATTGTGCGTGCATGGCTCGTCCCTAGTAACAAGAATTAATTTCGATACTCGCAATTCTGGGTGCCATAAAAAGGTTTTTCGAGTCTTTCTTCTCAAGAGCAGAACTAGTTCAATTTCCATTCAATAGCGTGAGCAAAAAGGCACCGAGTCTTCTCATGCTTCTGCTGTAAACGAGTCCACCAAAATGCTTCTCATTTTGTTAACGAGTCCACCAAAAGCATTATATTAAGTTATTAAGCTCTTTCAAATCAAGGTTTTTCTGGGGTGGTTTTTCATGGTCCATCATAACACTTGTCAGGGTTCTGCTAAATGTAGTGGTTTTCAGCATGTATGATGCAGCTGATGGCCGGCATGTGTGATGCAGCTTATGGGAGACCATGCGGCCAGACAGAACACAAGTTCAGGCTGGCAGTTTATTTACAACGCACTACTAGTGCTCCAAAACTAAATATAACTATGGCAACAATGTAAAACCGTTTGGACAAATCATTTTTCTATTGCTAGAGCTGGACTGCAAGGGGTTCACAAAACAATTCATTTGACCCAAATTCTGGACAAGTAAACAGAACTGGTGTCAGGACTCCTTCGGGATGTCTGATGCAATGGACCTTGACGATGCCAGCGGGGTTGTGGCTAGACACAGTTTCTAGGTCAGACAGAATGTCAGAGAAGGATGTCTGGGGCAGCTATCCGTGAAATGACGTATATCAAGGGCGGGCCACTGTGCTCGACTACTGCGAGCTCGGATGATGTCAACCTGGGGCCCTGGACTTATCAAACACGATGTTGGGGACAAAGTTTACGGAGCGTGCCGATGAGACTCTCGCGACAACGACGTCGAGCTTTTTTCACCGAAGCCGAATCGGCACGCTCGGCAAACTTTCGGCTCTAGCTTTGAGTTTGGCAAGTCTAAAGCCCCTGTACACCAAACAGATCTATGATAAAATTCGGTATTAATGCCCACCTATGATGAGGAGATAAATGGTGAAAAATATCGGGTAGGCGATTTTTGGGAAGTGCCGTTCCCAAAAATCGCCTATTCTATGAAAGTTTACCAAAAATTAGGGATAAACGCCTCGGCACTCGCTGTCAACCATACCATACGGGAACCGATACCGCGGATTGAGGACACAGCAAATTCACATTCTACAGTGCAATAAACATGCAGCAACTCACTACGGACTCCACTGTCACAAAACCGAGAATGAGGCGTAGCACCGTGGAGACTGGACTCACCGTTGGTTCGGAGCTCTCTTCCTGGCTGCTCATGGCGCGCCGGGTACCGGATGTCGACCGGCACTGCCTGGGTGTCCGGACGAGGCCTGACTTGCGCACCAACCGGGACTTCCGGATAGGCTCGGCTTCTGGGACCGGCTCCGACTCGGGCTCCGGTTTCTGGATACGCTGCGACTTCTTGGCTGCTTCGGGCTCTTGGGCGGCCTCCGGCGTCTCAACGGGTTCCGACTTCGGAACGAGCCCGGACTTCGGGGCGAAATCGGGAACCTGCGCGGTGGTAAAAAAAAAGTAGGAAACACGGCGCCTTGCCCTCCCACGGTCTATGTGATTGTCCGCAGTCCCATCGCCCTTTTTGAATTTTGAATGGCAGCTCCGCACCACCCCTACATTTAGGTACAAAATAAAGTAGCAGACAAGAGAGTAGACGGGACAGGCACCTGTACTCTCATCCTTGTCCCTTTTCCACCACTTTATTCTGTACCTGGATATGCCCCAACTCGTCCAGCAACGTAGTACTTTACTAGCAGCCCACATCACCCGAATTTCAATCTCACTTAAAAAGGACCTCCGACAAACTTTCAATGATCGCCAATTTGCCACGGCGTTGGTTCAGCGCACCAACAGACCCGGCTGAACCAGCAACTTGAGTGGCAGATCAAAATACTTTTTTTTGTAGCAAGTTATTAGGTTTTAAACTTGGCCCCCGGCGCTTCTTCAAACTGAAAGTCCCTGCTGGCAATGCAGAAGAGGTGACGACAAATATGGGCATGTGTTCACTATTTGGGCTGTAGAGCTTGTTCACGAGTGCCACTGAAAAGCGCAGGGAAATTCAGATGTTGGTTTTGGCACCGGGGTAATTTGTCATTTTCTCAACAGCTGTTTTCAATTTAGAGACACTAAATACTTGGCACGCCTGAAAGAGCAAAGTCCGGGCATTCCGAAAACGTAGTTACCATAAGACACCTTTTGATAATGGCAAAACAGGGAAGGCTCATTCTTCCCTTTTCCTGACTAAAATTTAATAAGGAGTGTGGCTATGGAACTTTTTGTCACTTTGCAGATCTTTTATAAAAAATGTTGACATTTTGCCGAAGACACAGAAGACCAAAAAGTTGACGAATTTTGCAGAAAAAATTTATAGAAATAAATTACTTTAAAAAAAATGTTCCATAGCCACACTTTCTAGGCATTCTGCTACATATCTAGCAAATAAAAATCTTGAATATCGTGATAGTTTTCGGACGATAGATTAACTAAACAATGTAGGCGTGTTGCTGAAAGAAGTTACTCTAATTTCCTTCTCATTTAACCCACAGACCTGAAATTTTGTTATATACCCTCTAGCATGACCACCAGCCTACCCTGTAAATTTCATTAATTTTAAGACAAGGGTTCAAAAGTTGACCCCCTAGAGGTGTGTCCCCTTAACGCACTGTCTTCAGAATTCCCAAGTTTGGGAAATGTTAATAGTGGGTACCCGAACGAAGCAGGTGCTTCCACGGTATTTCGTGGTAGTTTGGTAAGCTAAAAGTAACGCCAGTGTACTTCCCTGATGGGCAGCACAGGTAACTCTTTCTTGGAATGCTAATCGTGTTGGTTAACAGGTCATATGTAAATGAAAGAGGTGCACACAAGGACAGTGCAGACGACTCCCTTGACTCAATACTGGTGCAACAGTTGCATTAGTATGTTACTCCCAAGATTCCTTGCAGCAGTTTGCTCCCGTAAATAGACGGGCACCTCAGAGGTGTGTATGACTGCCACCTACCAAGGTGTCTAAAAGCCTTCATTTTTTTTTCTTTTTCACTCGAGGGTTTTAAGGAAAATATAACAATATATGACAGAACCCTGGGTGCCGCAATAAAACAAGGTGTCGTGCCTGGCATTACAAAAGGCAGAGCACTTCAGCCATGCTCTTGCTCCGATTTAAACATTCGCTGGTGATCGTATCCCCTAGCCAGCCACTTTAACTAATGCTACTATGAAAATGCAAAGGTGTAGAAAACTTTATTAAACAAAAACTCAAATCGATATCTAGAAAAAAAAAAATCAGTTACCAATTATTAAAAAAAATTTTGGCAAGAATTATTGAAATAATGAAACACTTGACATTCCAAAGAGCACAGAGAATGCAAACGAGCATTTTCTATCACATTTTACAACTATCGGTGCTGACAAGCCTAAAACTTGAAGCAATATTTATTGTTCGGAATAGAACCTTTTCGAAAGCATGAGCCACATATTCTTAGTTCACCCTCATGCTGAGACTGCAGTCAATGCCACAAGCACAAGAGCTTGAGGTCGCTGCTTTGAAGCGTTCTTCCGCAGAAATGAGCGCTTGCGCTAGAAATGCCTGTCTCAAAGTCAGGGGCGCGGGTCAGCTCGCGCTTGTAGCCTTGACTGTAGCCTCAGCTTAAGGGTGAACGGAGTATAGTCACAGTCTCGAAAGCTCAAATACTTCCACTCTTAAACCTCTATTGACGAATGGTGCCTACAGGCAACAAACCATATGATTTGTTTTGTTTAATTGTTTCGGTTGTATCACGTCTTTGCAATCTAGTAGTCTTTCAACAGACTTGAAGATTGAAACTACAGCACCATCTAGTAATAAAATTAGCAAATAGCTGACGAAAAAAAAAAAAAAGTTTGGCGCGCAAATATGCGGCAATTAAGAACGGCAAGAAGGCGAAAAATATAGATAAGTGTTTATCTCTTGCCACTAATATCTTACGATAGGAGACCGTTTTACTTGACGCTATTGTATGCGCAGATATTATTGCCATTTTATAGTGATCCATAGAGATTACGCAAGGAAGTCACTTTCGAACTTCAGCCTGGTGTTGTCCACAGGCAACAAAGCTATAACTTGCAAGTTTAACTTAGACAATTTTTTTTTATTTCAGCTTTGTTTTTTTATGTTTTTTATCTTGTTAAACATTAATATCTTAAAAAATAAATGTTTTAAAGAGTCCCCGGAAAGAAAAAAATAAAGATTTTTTAACAGTCTAATTAAGACATGCAAAAAAAAATATTTAGAGCAATATTGACAGCGCGAGACATGATCTAGTGGGCTGTCACCTCCTTTCCACCTGTTTTCCGTCTCAACATTTCAGGCGCCTGGAGGAAAGGTGGATCGGCTTCACCTTCACCACCGAGATGGTCACTCCGGCGTGATTTCATGAATTCATTTCTTAACACGCGTGTCCCAACCAGACTGTTTAGGAAAAACTTTTTTTTTCTTTTCAGGGGCCCTTTAAGCAATTTTTGTATATCCCATCCAATAAAAGGTTATTGATCATGATAGGAGAACAAAGTCAACCCCGACTTGGTAAATGTAAGGCGACACACAAAGACCAACTTGCTCTAATCTATTGACAGCATTCAGCTCTATGCTTTCAAAGACGTTCGCTTTTCCTGGTGTGGAGGAGTTTCGCGATGCCACCATCAGAGCACCAGGTTTTTGCTTTGGACAGAGTGGATAAACTGACTGCTGAAAAGGGACCATTACTTGAATCTACTCACGCATAAATACTATGTATGCTGCAACAATATTTAGCCTTCAATACCCTCCTCCCTCCTCCTCCCCCTTACAGGCAACATTCACCAGCGGCCTAGCCGAGTGCACGCAAGCTGAGCGTATACTGATGAGGAGCTCTCGCCGTTCTTTCGCAAAATGCATTCTCCACCGTCGAGATTGCAGGTCTTAGCAATGTATAAATGTGAGCTAGCTCCGAGCGTGCGCAGTGAACAGCACACTCCGATGCGGAGTCCAATGAACACCCCCTATACTAAGCTTCAAGGTGCATTCCCAACAAAACAATAGTAGATGGCAAAACATTTTCTGTTAACTGAATCGTCATACTGCTATTCCCAGCCCCAGTTTGCAGTGCCATCTTTGCACAGATCTTCCGACCCCCTCCCTGAAACAAACGCACTCAAGACAGCTAGGCTACAGCAACGGGCCTCTTTTGCAATCGTCCGGCGCAATCTGTTAGCAAACCATCGTTGGCCGCATTCAAAAGTAGAAACGGAACTGTGGCGTCTGCAACTAAAACGCTAGGCTACCTCCTCCACACATTTGCCAACATTGTCAGGTAAGCACCGTCAAAAACGACCGGCGGCCACGTCTGCTATCGGCCTCCATGCACAAAGGACAACCCCAAGAAAGGCCTGTTAGCCCTGTTAAAACATAAATTGCAGCATTCGCTCGGAGAAGACTTCAGTCACTGCCGAATCCGGCGCACGGCACGGACACATTGCGATGAAGCTCACCGGAAATTTTTGTGCTCCAAAGTTTTTCAACGGGGGTGGGACAGGCAGGCGACAAAAGCTTAATCTGCGATAGGCGATACGAACACGGCAGCAAAGGCGGCACATACCCCCGTTGTGGCGAGATCGGGGAGTGCTCCAAACAGGGCACAGAAAGGGTACTACACTGACATGCTGCTAGAATCTGCCTGCTCCAGCTCTCAACTTCTTCTTCCTCAACAACAATGAAACATTGACTATTATTCTAAAATTATTGTCTTAATATTATTAGAATATAATAATATAAAATATTATTCCAATAATATTCTATTCTATTATTATATTATTTTAATATTATAATATAATAGAATTATTGAATTATTTTTCTACAACTCCAGAATGCCGAGGATAGACTACTTCCAAAAATCACCGCATGCAACACTGCACGTTGCATCAAAGCACGAGCTCCTCTATACTTCTGACCGTGTCACCCGGAGCATGTTTATGGCACATAAACAGAGTTTTATTTTACTCTAGAGTATGTCGTAAAAAGAAAATTGTATAGATAACCCAATGAACAGAGTGCCATGGAACTTTTCACAAAGGTGTCTTTAGGTGATACATTTATCACACCCAAATTTTCTGAGTGTGTGTTTTGTGAGAAAACGAATTCAAGAAAAGAGACACCTGTTTTTTCTTCCTAAGCGCGGGAGGCCGACAAAAGCAAACCATCGAGTTGATGCCTCTACTTGTGTATTGTACCACACGCACTCGGATCTTCTGGATCTGCTTTTAGGCTGTTCATCTCTAAGAAGCTCTGTTCTTCTATCATGTGGCGCCATACCAGGGTCGCTAAACTCGTCAGACACAACTTTCTTTGTGTTATGACATAGCGGGGGGAGGAGCTGAAAGATTGCTGCGAAGTTTTCTTTTCTCACAAACCCGCAGATCCGTATATCTTCGTGACGTTTTTCATTGTAAGGGCGAAAAATCCCTACTACTCCCTAGGCGCCGAGCTAGAGCAGCACGAGAAAGCACGCGGAGACGAACGTGGTTCGTACACGTATAATGTCACGATGAAGATTATCAGCTGCGACCTTGATGGTCTCTAAAAAGCACAGCGGAGGCTTGGGTAATTGCATTCTAAAATCGACACCGTCAAAGTTGATAGTCTGGCATCGTTCTTATCTCCGCCGATAAAGCAGAATTTACTAAAAAAACGTCCCTGTCGTCCCTTTTATTTATCTCGGCCTTTTGAATTTGATCAGAGTGTAGCCCGACGTGGCTAGATAACAACCAGCCGAGTAGCATTGTCCACTTTTGGACGGATTTGGCTTCCGGGCAGTTGTCCCCCATCAGCGGGAGATAAAATAATTTTATGATAGACTTTCAAAGATTAGCCAAACTGGGATTAATTCTGCATTCATCAACTGAAATAAAAGTAATGTCAGTTTGTCAATATTGACGGTGATGTTTCGAGAACGCGAGAACACCAAGCTTTCTTCGTACACAACCAAACTTTTCACCGTCGACTCGAACACGCACCATCAAATTTGTCGTTCACAACTGATAATCCTGACCCTGACGTCAGAGTTATGAACTATAAAAGGACGTCACTGAACGCGCCTGCACACAACGAGCCCTGGCACGAGCCTCTCGATTGAAAGTCTGCCATGGCCGCTCGTAAGTTCATGGAACGCGCCCCGTTTTAATTCCAGAATCTCTAGAACCATAATTTCGAAAATTGCACGCTGTGCTGTTCCTCGTCATCGCTCAGTTAGAACGCCTCTAAGCAGGGTCGTCGAAACAGAAGAACGGGGAGGGGGGCGATTCACCCCCCCCCCCCAAGTGGCGTCGAAAAAGGGAGCGCAAAAGGCATAAGGGTGTAAAAAGGGGGAGGGGGGGGAGGGGATATCGCCCCAGCCCCGGACTATAGCATTTCAGAGAGTTATAATAAAAAAAAATGACAGACGTTTGCAGTTCTCTGTAATGTCGAATTAAAGCGCAGCTCTTGAGGAGGAGGAGGGGAGGGTACGGAAGGGAGGGTATGCCCCTCCACCCCCCCTCTTCCTTCCTATCCTGCTTGCCTCTCATTTAGCGGGGAAACCTAATTGATGTTAAAATTACGTGACGTCAATTTCCCCGCTAAATTTAGTGCAAAAACGTCCCATAATGCAACGCGCGCGCGGTTACGCCGACGGCGACGCCGATCAAGCTCGAAACGGGCGCATAAGAGTTGCGCTCTAAGAATTCGGGGGAAGGGATATCCCCCTTCTTCACTACTATCACCCCATCCTCTCTCTCTCTCTCCCGAACAATTTCTATGGCCCTTCCTTACCCCTATTTGAGTGTGTGTTTGTGTTGGTTATACCTTTTTTTCCCCCGTTCCACGGCTTTTCCTCGCCATCCCCCCTCGCCCCTCATCTCTCAGACATTACCGACTTCTCTATACATAACGCTTGTGGGTGACCCCGGTGGCGTTGTTAACAGTGGCGGAAGATGAGCTCTAAGACCGCATACACCGCGCACGGCTCCACAATATCACAAAGTTTAATCTTCGCCTCGATTCCGAAGCGAAGATTTTGGCCTCAAATAACTCCTTCCCAAAGTTGTGAAACGTCACTTTGTCGTCACCAATAACTTCCACAAACGACAATCTTGCGGCGACAAAGTTCAGAGTATTTACAGCCCGCCTAGGTACAATCTACGTTTCATTGATTCTATCGCGGCGTAGGGATGTAGGGACACGAAGGCGCGACGTCATCAGTGCAGCCCGTTCAATCGGCTGGCCCCACGGTGTTGCTCGCGCGCGCTCCGATGAAGCTCGCTACAACTTTGTGCCTAACATTCTCGCTGGAATTCGAGCACCGAGAGAGCTTGGATGATTGACATCTCGTCCCGCGTGACGCCAACGTCGCGAGTGTCCAATCAGCACGCTCTGCGAACTTCGTGCCCAACTTTGTGTTTGACGAGTTTAGCGACCCAGGGCTGCCAACACGGAAAGTCAAAATTTCCCCAGTGGACACACGAAATTTCCCTATTTCTGCTAAAATTTCCCTCGCTTGCCCAAATAATTATATGATACTAAATATTCCTTGTTTTCTCCATCACTTCCATTTTTACTATACACGAACTCATCTCTGTTATGTCACAACGCGGTGGTGGAGCGTCGGGCGCACTTCCGGTCTAGGGCTGTGGGCGGACGTCCCCATGTGAGACGTGTATTCCTGCGTTGTTTTGAAAGGAACCACACAAAAACCTGCCTTCTCGTCAACAGCCGCTACTGGGACTGTACTAAAAGAGTCGAGAAAGGTTTGAAGGTCAGTTTTCATGTGCTCGGTTCGTCCGAGAAAGTGGATATGGGCCGTGAAAAGGGAAAACCAGACGCCGTCGGACCACGATTGCTTGGGCGGGAAGCACTTCGGGTTGAATTCACGGAAAACTTGTGGTCAAGACATTTATTTGTTTTGTGCAAACATGAATGCCCGAAAACCATCAAGTTGTACGGACCACCTGCGGACTACGTTCAGCGCGTCTTCAAGTTCAAACGGCCGCCTGATCGTTCGAACTGTCGTCTGCTCTTTCAAACGTTTTTGCTTGTCGTCTGCTCTTTTAGACGACACCGGCCCGTTGGCCAAATGTTGGCCCGGTACTTGCGATAAGAAGTAAGTGCAGGCCTCAAAAGACTTAAGTTTGAAGGTTGGTAAGCAGGCTTGATGTAAACAGTAGATACAAGGAGATGTTGATCATTGTTACCAGTGGCCGTCACCGACTTGTTATGCCTGACTCGCTTGGTCCGATTCTGCTTGCGATTTTCAGTACATATCGACGTCGACCGTCTCAGCTACGGTTCACGCTCTTGCAGCCCGATCGACGTAGCGACTGAAAATTGTGAGCGAAATCTCATCATGCGAATCGGGCTTTAGCGCCCATTCTGCGGCGTCCACGCCGAATGAATCGTCACATGTCACATTATTCACGCAAAGTTTTGCGGTGTAAAGAACCACGGTAATTTCGCTGAGGCCGCTCAAGTAGTCAGGCATTGCCAGGAAGATGTAGAATCAACAATTTGAACGTGAAAAAGGGCAGAGGGACTCACACACGACGCCGACAACATCGCATTTCAATGGTTTGTTTATGGGCGACGGCGAGCTTCTCGACCACACTCCATCGCGCATGCGTGGCAACGGTGGCATCCGCTAGGGGCGCTCTGGTTTGTTTGTAAACATGAGTTGGTGTATAAGAAATATATTTTATGCAGAGCGCAAGTTCGTCTGCTTCTGCACAAAAGTTGCAATAATGTCAGAACGCCGAGCTCTTATTGGCTGATTGAAAAAAATAGGGGGCAGACCTCAAGGCATCTAGCATTGAGGTATACCCACTTTCCTTTCAACCAAAGCCAATCAGAGCTCGGTATCGTTCGGACGTCACCGCCACCCCTGCTCAAGAAGCAGAGAGCTCCGATCTACGCATAGCCTTTACGCCTCGCGTACGTTTCTCAAGAAACACACCGAAGACACTTAAAGGAGCTGTGCAACAGTTTCAGTGCTTTGCTTAAATAATTTGGGAGTTGGTGTCTCTACCTTTTTGAAGTAAAGAATAAAAAACCACTTTTGCCTGCATGTCCTAGTTTTTATTTTAAAAATGGACAAAGATTGAGGTTTTCGGCACCTCTCAACTCCTTCACCATCTTCCGAGTCACGTGCGCTTTGACGTCAATGGGGTTTGCGCGGGGTTCCGGTGAAGCTCTCTCCTAGAGCCATCAGTGAGCAGCGAGAACTCACCCGCTCGCGACCGCGTGACCGCGTGCTGGCGGGCGCAGCGCAAACAATATGGTGAAAGGAGGAAAGCCTCATCCGGGTCCGGCCATACCCGTCCGGCTCTGTCCCCCTCCCCTCCGGCTTCTGGCGTGACTGTTTGTAAGGTATGCAGATAGAGGCGATGAGCAGGCTTTTGTGGACTCTGATGGATAGAGTCGGCTGACCACTCGAAAGCTCCGTATACCATAAAAGTTTTGCTAGCTGACTGATTACCCAGGTTTTTGACGCATTTATATTTATGTTGGAACGACAAGATTTATAGAAAAGTTACCTTTTATCGAGCAGGTATTCGCACAACTTGCTATCTTTCTACAAGACCCCCATTGACGTCATGCCGCGTGGTTCTCATGGCCGCTGCTCGCGGCTGCGGGTCAGGGAATATTCTACTTTTTGCCTCGCGATTACGCAGCGGAATCGCAACATTTCGAAAGAAGGAGGCGTGTTTTCTGTCCTTTGTGACAAGGTGAACAATGTCAAAAGTAGAAGATGCCAATTCTTTCAGCGTTAAAATCGTTGCACAGCTCCTTTAAGACTGCTTACATGTAGGAATGCAAAAGCATTAGAGTCCCGCGGTCGAAATGCTTCTCAAGTGATGTTTGTACACATATTAAAGTTGTTTCTGCCGGAATATTGTGTTCCGTGTGCCGCTGTAGATGAAGGCGCTGCTGCCGATGTTGAGGCCGTAGATGTAGACACGGTCGCCTCACAGTCCATCACACGAAGCACACAACGAGCACCGATGAAGTCAGAAGCGCAAATGACGCACCGGAGGCAGCACACCAAGTCTTCCTTTGCACACAGGTACACCAGCAGCTTCCGTGACGAAGCATCTGCATTGCAGCGCTTCCCTTTCATGTTTTATTTCTGAAGCGCGTCCGCTTTGACCTTGAGTGGCACGTGCTTGATGACATATTTTTTATGGCCATCTTTCGGGCACAACGCCGAGGCGGCTTTTCTCGTAATGGGACATATAAGGCTTTCAACCAATAAATTAGTTTAGCAGGCCACAACCACGGCCAAAGCAAATCTGGCGAGGGAAATGTTACCAAGAGATTCAAACTGACGAATGAAACCTTATCTTTGCATTAGATGTGGTGCATGCCATCAGAACATTATCAGGGTTCGTACAGGCTTCAAAGAAAAAATTCAAGGGTTTTCAAGGACTTTTAAGGACCTGGAAAGATATTTTAAAGGACCCCTTCAATACTGTAAATGACTTAATTTTCGCAAATTGCCCATGATTCGTGAAAAGCAAGTACCGCGAACAATTTGGGCACAATATCAACACTTCGGAAGCTACATTCGAGTCGTAAAAATTAGAACCCGCGAATAATTCCCAATTTTCAGCTTTGGCACAGTTCGCAAAAATTCGAGCACGCGTAAATTAAGTCATTTAGAGCACTCTATCCACCAAATTTAGAGCACTCTATCTACCACCTTGCACGCGCTGGTCAAGTACGATGACTCTGCTGGGGTTGCGGGACGGATCCCGCTGGGACTGATCGGTCACTGAAGCACGGAGTCACATAGTTCTACATGGAGCTACCTGCTGCCTTCTTCATGTTCCCACTGTGCTTCGCACTTTTCATGCGGTTTTTTAGTGCGGACTCGCCCATTGACGAGACGTCAAACGTCTTCCCGCAAGGTCTGGATTTTGCCCGATTCATGCTCCCTGGGTCCGGCGCAACCCAGTGTCTGTAGTCGGCATGACCCAACCACGACCGCTGGAAGTTGCACTTTCTGGGCATCGCACGCAGCTTAAACAACGCTCCACCATGTGCTGCGTAAAGCAAACTCAAAACAAGAAAACCAGGGCTATAATAGCAAACACTACGCGAGTGAGCGACGGCGCAAGATCACAAGAAGCGGACGGGCGAGACCAGATCCGGAACCACCTGGACTGCTACCATTGTGGCCACGCGCTTAACGTAGGTCTGTTCACACGATGCATCTTTTAGGCGCGCAACCGTTTCGCGACACTCAAGTTTCGCCAAATGTGCTCGTTCACACGTACCACTTCACGAGCAACAACGATGACGTTTAGACTCGCGAAAATAGTTTCGGTGTTGACCATTCAGTTGAAAACACGCAACCACACAGGCAAAATTACGTGGTCAATTACAGTGCCGTAGCTAACAAAATGACTTTTTGAGATTTATCGAAACCACTGCCATCCGGACCACCCAGTATTTCCGAACGTGACACACACACACCGATGCACCGTTTGGAGTGAACTCCGAATCAGATCGCTATTTATCTGGGGACCTGCTTTGCGCATTTTATGCAGTCAGTTCACTTTAATTTTCTTTTTCTCACATACTGCACTACTTGGAGCGATCTCGCATGTGCGCAAAGCCGATTGAGGCGGAAACCTGTACGTGCAGGACATGTGCCGGCGCCGGGCCCGTACGCAGCCAATTCATTGCCAAAGCTCCTATCAATGCACATGGTCTTCATAGAAACGCTACATGCCCAATCTGGTTACTTCTCGGCGCCCATGTCTGCCCCGATTTTACTGTGCCAACTCAGAGAGCGCACATGGTTTCACGTTCGCATGTAAACAAAGCAAACTTGGTTTCAATTTACTCGATGCTCTCTTATCCAGCGGTATCGTCGCGACAACAACGCTATAAGCACTATTCTAATCTGGTCTACTCCCGCTAATTCTCTTCGTCCATCGCTAGATTTTTTTTCCGATATGCTACTCACTTTTCCTTCAGTGGTGCTTGACGTGATTGCGGAAGCGCCGGCAGTATCCATCAGTTCGTGGTTTCGGTTTTTCTCGGATTTGGCCTGGCCACAACGCCGGCAGTGAAGTGGTCTTCTCAAACAGCTTCGCTCCCCCTCAAAGGCCACGTGAGAGCGTTTCGGAGCGGCCATTAGGCGGCGCCCTCAGAGTGATTGACAGGACTCGGCAAAGTTTCAGCAAAAGCTCGCTCCAGAAGCGAGGTGTCGCGCAACTTTTTAGATGCGCGCGTCCTTCTCGGACTTGTTCAGACGGCGCAACCATTTCGCGAAACCTGCGCCTCGCGACACTAGATGCGCGAGAAAAATGCATCGTGTGAACGAGCCTTTAACGTGTATCAACCAAATATGTCGAGTTGTATGCCATATAAAAAAATTCCCTCGTTTTAGTTTCAATTTTTTTTTTTTTTTAACATACACATAAAAGTCATGATTCTACTTTATTATTATAAAAAAATGTAGCACCACCGACTATCATAGAGAAATTCAAGGGTTTTCAAGCACCGCTACGAATTCCAGGACTTTCAAGGTCTGGAAAATGGCATTTTCAAATTCAAGGGTTTTCAAGGTTTCCAAGCACCCGTGCGAACCCTGATTATACATACTGCTTTAATAACTTCATTAGCGCTTTTTATAATAGTCGGTCCAAAACAAAAGGCATAACACAAGCGAGAGTTCTCAAACTCAAACACATAGAACACGACGGCACTTCACGAAATATTATTAGTCATGGTAAGTCTGTATCTCCGGACATTGCAATATTTATTCTTGTACTCGAACTTTTTTTCTTTCAAGAAGGCACAGCGGCGCTCTAAGAACCTTCGACTTGGCTGGTACCTTCCTCCATAGTTTTCAGGGGGCGAAGAAAACTGATATCGCCGGAGAGTTGGATGGATGGACGAATGCTAATGGCTGAACTCTTTATAACGGGCAGTATCTTGCGCCACCTCCTAGTATTCCCCAGTGTTGCCAGATGGTTGCACCTCAAACTGCCAACGGCTGGAGGAAATAACCCAAATGCAGCCAAAGCCGCTGAAATTCGATGTTATTTCGGAAAAAAATCATAACAGACCATATGCTAAATTTTTTGTAGCTATCACCATCATCATACTCGGGAAAGACGCGCCGCCTTGTTGGGGGTTCTTGTCATCTTGTTTCGTGCTCTTTGCTGCGTGGTCTCGCCCTCTTCTAGTAAACTCTTCGTAGTTATTAGGTCTTGCGATGGCATCGGACTGGACTCGGGACCTTTCTGAGGTGCTAGAGCTCCCGGGATCGGTTTGTGAATTCGTACTACGAGTCGAAGACGACCTCCAGCAGGCACAAGCATCGGAGCGGTAGCTGTTTCGATCCTCGATACCGTTCCGGGCATACCGCTGAAGGTCTGTCGAAGAGGTAGTGCGAAGCACCAGCCCTTACGTTGCAGCTGTCAAAACGAGATTTTATGCATGCACTCCCGCTTTCGATATTCTTTGCTTTCAGCGCGAGCTCACTGACATTCTTAGTGTGGTGGCTGCGCGCGCACGAGAAGATTATATGTACGGGTGCGGTCATTCTGCCGAGAGAACCAACTCGCATGAGGCAACGAGGCGTTCAGCAAACAGCGGAACAAAACGGTTGTAACCAATCGCGATGGCCGGATGGCTGTTCACTATAAGAAGCTTACACGCGTATGAAGCTCACCTTGCTTCCAAAGGGATCTTTGTAGCCACTCCGCGTGCATTGCGAAACACAGCAGTACCGAGGCATACTTCTGGAGCCTGCACTTTCCGCTTCAGCAACGTATATGCAGCCAAAGCGGCTAGGACGCAAGCTCGGGCACTCGGGCAAGTACGGACAGCACGGCAGAGCACCCAACATGGCGGACATATGAAATTTGCGCACGGTAAACCAGATGTCGCTATTCATTTTCGCATATGGCCTGTTGACCTATAAAATTTTTTATATATACTGTGCCCGAAATTTTCCTCAAACTTGCAAGATTTTTTTTATTTCCGTATAGACCTGAATATTACCTTAATTTGGGAAATTCCCTCAAGTTGGCAGCCCTGTGCCATTCGTTAATAGCAGCGTCGACTTGACGGTTTGCTTCAGTTTTCCTATCGAGCACGGGGGGAAAAGAAACAAGTTTTTCTTTTCTTGTATTTTTTTCCCATAAACCTTAAGGGTTGCGTTTGCAACACGAGCCGCGACGAAGAAGCTGCGGGCGTTCGTCATCTACAAACGTCTCTGTCCGCTTTCCTTCTCGGCCCACAACGACGCAACGCACGTGCACTTGAGGCCACTCTGCACAGGAGGCGTCCGCCATCAGACCGGAAATATCTAGGTCCTCTACTTGTTGCAAGCGTGTGAACTGGCCTCGAGAAAGAGAAGAGAGGTCGCCACTGACCTTGGCAGTGCGAGCCGTCCGGTGCGGGTCCCTGTAGGCCCTGGCGGACACCCCGGCCACCCGCTTCTTGGGCTCGTCGTGGCCGAAGACGGTGAGTGCCAGCACGCCGGCTCCGACGGGGGCGGCCGGATGTTGGGGCGCAGCTGCGCCAGCTGGCTCACCTCGCAGCTCCGCCCGGTGCTCCAGGAACTCGTCCAGGGAGGAGCTCACAAAGGCGCACCGCACCTCCCGCGATAGCTCTCGCCCTGTGCAGAACGAACAAAAAGCACCCTGTTGGTTGGCGGGGTGGCCACTGGATGGCGCAAGTCACCACCCGGTCGTGCGTTATATGCGGGGAAGGAACCAAAATGCCAGAACACATTGTTTTGGAATGTGAAGGGCTCGGCCACCCAAGGACGTCGCACTTGAAAGTCAACTTTCTCCGGGCCCTAAAATTTAATGAGAACGGTGAAGAAAAAAAAAAAGAATGTTTTGATGAAGTAGACCTCGTGAAAAGAAGATTACAGGAATGACGACAAAGATCAAGGGATGGATAGAAGATTAAACCTGACTAAATTTGTTTAAATTTTTTTTAATTTGAAGTAAACTACAACGTCATTGGGCAAAAACCGAGGGACCACTTTTGTGGACGTGGTAATGCGTACCAGGCACTATACCCAAACCGCGAGCACCTACCTGCGTCGGAGCGAGCAGTTCGAGCGGTGGGCACCGGCGGTGCGGCCACGGGCGTCGCTGCGGGCGACCCCTGCGCAGACGCCCGGGAGCTTGGGCTCCGGTCGGGGTCGCTCCTGGTCCCGCACTCGCTCCTCTGCTGCTCCAGCACCCACTGCGTCGTCTGCTCCAGGGCGCGGTCCACCTGCTGCCGTTCGGCGCAGAACACCTTCCGGCGCCACCCCTTGATCTGCGTGACGTCCGTTGTCTTGCGAGGAAGCACCCCGGATGGCTCCTCACCCTCCCTCCCCCTCCTGCCCCACCGTCCCCCCTCCTCCTCCTCTTCCTCCTCCGTCCAGCGGGTCTCCGGATCGTGGGAGTCACCGTCTTCGTCGTCGAGCGCCGCCAGCTCCAGCGGCTCGGCACGTACCGTGGGGAGGCAGTCCATGCTGTGGGTGAACTCGAGCAGTTCCTCGGCGCTGGAAAAACTGAAGAAGTCCACGCCGTCTATGCTGTCCACCTCGACGTTGCCCTGGAAGCGCTTCAGCGCCGACCTCGCCTTCTCCGCCGCTAGGTCCGGGTCCTGCGCACCGGGGGCACCGTCGCCGCGGTTACAGGTCTGGGCAAAGCTTTCGCATTATACAATGTGACTCCATCTCACTACGGAGTAAAACTCTTTTGTACCTTGGAGCTCAAAAGTTACTCGTGTCTGGCATTGCTCCACCAGCAAGATTTGGAATACAACCAAAGACGACGTCATTCGACATTCCTGGCTACGGGCAAGTAGTACCCCAAAAAGCGACGTGGCAACGTTCTCTGGGGTGCCTTTGTATAACAACGTACAAAGAACTTACCGTAAAATACCGGGTAAGCGCCCACTCAATATTTAGAGATAACTGCGAAAAAATGGGGGATGGGCGCTTGTCCGGTCATCAATTTTACATATCAATGTACTGTGCATATTTTCTCAGATCTTACGAATTTGGGAATGGGCGCTTAACGGGGAATGGGAGGATGCGCAATATTCTGTGCTAGCCTTTTTCTAAGAATTTATAAATTCAGTTTATTCTATGTGGCATTCGGTGTCCAGCCACGTGCCAACTGCTCGAGCGGCGTTGTCACGGTCCTCGGATCAGTCTCATTGCGACGGCATCTACCAGAAAGAGGTTCCGACACTTCCAAACTCGCGACTCCGAGTACTCAGTGGACATCTCGTGGCTCCAGCTTGGGCCCCAACGTCCCGACGATTCGCCAATTATTTTCTGGGCGAGTAGAAGGAACCCTATTCGAACCTAGGCCTCATGGCAGCGAGTATGATTGGTCCCCGGCAGCCCGAACTTCGCTGCAGCACAACTCGGCTATCAGCCGAAGCCAGGAAGCTAGTCACGCAGTCGGAGCAAGGCACACCATGCTGTAGCATGGGAACGCACTTCAACGACGGAGGGCTGCAGCGACGTTTTGGAAGTCCGTAGTTTTTTATGTACGATGCGATTTCGCGTTCCTTTCTCGGAAGCCCATGTCTCATCTACACAATGGCGTGGTCAACATTTCGGAGACGGCCGCCACGTCAGTGGAGTTTGGTGATGAACAGGCGATAAAGCACCACTTGAGGCATCAGCTACAGTGAGATTTCGGATTGTACGCCAATCTTGAGAACATTTCACTACGGCGAAACTACTAAGGGTTCGATATGTCCCACGTTAGCCACTCTTAAGGCTTTAAAGGTCCTGCTGCCAAATCAGGAATATAAGCCCAAGCTTGAATCATGTTCATTCTCAAAGCCCCAACGAATTGGGCAGTCTTGGTCGCACACGAATAAACAACGAAGGATGATGACTGCAGGCATAGTGAAACATGGATCTAGTTTCTCAAGTAATGCATCCATACTAGCGGAGATGATGCTGGAAAGTGCCAAACGTGTAACCTTTCAAGGAGGAAGTTACTACCATACCTGCATTATTCGTACCAAATTAAATGGACTTTTGAACCCGCCTGCGTAATTCCGCCTTGCTTAACCCCCCCCCCCCCCCAAAAAAAACGCAGAAGTAAAAAAAAAACAAGAAACAAGGTTGTTAGTTTAGTGGGTATCGCCATGCCATGTATAAACGGCACATATGCGCAACCGATAACTTCTAATGTTTCTGCCTTTGCTCGTTATGCCACGTTATATTTGTTCCACTTCGAGTGTTCTACGAACGTCTGCCAAATTAATCGCGGTGTGACTACCGATTCTGTGTGAATTTGCATTTTTATTTTCCTTTCCTAGTCAAGTTTTATGCTGTCCTTCCTTCGTGTTACCCCGTACAACTCAATGCAAATGTCTTTTTTTTTTCCTTTTTTCTTTTCTATCCAGTCATTTCTGCGACCGATTTCCAAATAAAAATGTAACCACCCTGATTTTAACATGCTCCTCGCTCTGTGCGTTGGAGCAGACACCAGGGGACGCAGTCAGACAGCATTTTCAAGCAATAATTGCTGTATTAAGTCTCCTACACCCAGATATTTCACATTTTTGCTCAAAATATAATGCGCAATGCCCCTAAAAAGAGAAATAATGGGGATGTTTGGAATCTCCATGCAACCATTTTCATTGGTCAAATTTTATGAAAGTACTGGGGAACCGAGGATGGCCAAACCCTCACCTGCCCCCGCCCCCGCCCAAGAAAGAATAATGCCCGTGAATTTCTATTTCTGTGAGTTTGCTAGGAAGTCTTGCCAACTGGAACTGGTCATTTTTATTGACTTAAGCCCAACAAACAAAATGCCACAAAAAACAAGGCTCTACGAAAAGCACTTCAGCGTCCCTTCAAGGGTACCCGCAAACAGACGGAAGAAGGGCACCTTGTGCAGCTTGGCGGGCGTCAGCAGGGGCATCTCGGGGAGACCCAGACTCCTTGGCTCTGTCCAGGAGGGGCTCCAGGCACGGCATGGCCTCACGCTCCTCTTTGGAGTCCTGCATGTACCGCCACGGCGACTCTCGTCAACGCCGTCTGCATCCTTCTGCGAACCACCGCCCGACACAAAGGCCGTCCCTCCGTCCAGAGTCCCACCCAGACAAGGAACGAGCCCTGGCGACTCGCTCCGACGAAAAAGGGGATCGCAGCTTCCACCCATTATTTACATGCGGTGATCCGTTTTTTCAGAACTCGTTTTTTAATGTGAAACATTCTCTGACTAGGGTGTTCGGCATTTCGTGAAACCCGAAAGTGAAGCCCAGATAAAAGTGTGGCCGCGAGGCTCGACACCCGATTGGTCGCCGGGTGGGAGAGGAGGAGTGAGGTGCTCGACGCTGATTGGTTAACGGGGAGGCCATGTGACCAGGGTTGGAATGAGAAGCCAAGGTAGGTGAGGAGGCAAGGTGGAAAGGAGGGAACTGTTAGAAGGTTTTGGAAGATCTGCAGGTTTATCATTTGAAGTGTGCACACATGTCGGGCATTTAAATTATACCCGATGGAGAGCGCCGTGAAAGTAGGCGTCCAGCTGAACAGGCTAGACGTGCTGCTAAACCAGTGGTGCAGAAAAGGTTTTGGGGTTCAAACCCCTCCCCAAGAGCTGCTTTTTTTTTTTTTTTTTTTGACAATGAAGTTTGGTAGGGCAAGAGAAAAAAGACTTTTCTGCCTGGCAGGTTTGAACTTTTTCCGAAGTTCAGTCTGCTCACTTCACTCGCGATCATCATCGGAGTGTCAGACGCTCGTGAGAACATGCTATACCTCATTATGGCTAGGCAGCATACATTCCTAGTACTTTGTTCTCTAGCACTAAAAGCGGGTGTAGAAGAAATTGGTCCCAGAACAACTGATCCCAAATGCTAGGTAAAAAAAAAAAAAAAAAAAAGACCCCACGATTGCAGTGAAAATAAGTATGGCAGGGTGAATTCATTGAATGAAAATATAAGCTCCCTCAAGTAAAGAAAAAAAACTGAAGATTGTTTTTTTTGTTTATTAATGAATCAATGCTCAGCCTTTTTGTGCGAAATCATCAACTGGCATAATGGGCCATTGTGGCGTTTATAAAGACTGCAAAAAAGAAATAAGCAAAATTTACATAGATATTTATTTATTTATTTCAAAATACTGCCAATGCCATTGGAATTTTTGCAGGTATTGGGGGAAAAAAATATACATCAAGACGCAAATATCAATAAAAAAAAACAGCAAAATATTGCATCATTCTTGTAACAGAAAAAACATATCAATTCATAAATTGACAAAGTAGTTGTTTTTCAACTGCATCACTAAACAATTCAACACTTGTACAACTAAAAAAGTGCCTATCTAGACTGTTCCAGTATCTTATGGCTGAAGGAAAAAATTAGTATTTAAAACTTGTTATTGAAAGAATACTCAAAGAGTGTGTTGCTATGTTTATGTCTAGTGGCTCTCGCTTCCGATCACTACGTACTTGTTTTTATCTATTTTAAATGTGTCGTTTCAAAGGAAGAACATAAATTTCAGTCGACTGTGTCCTACACGATCAACCAGCTTTCTTTAGTAGTTCTGTTGGTGAATCAAAACGACTGTGCTTTCTCTGGACAATTGCTATAATACTTATATTATTCTGCGTATGAGGGAATCAGGATATATTTGCATATTCTAGTACTGACGCACAAGAGAGGTTATGCTAAAAGCTTTATTTCAGGAGTTGAATACTTTAACGTTCTCTTCAGAAAGAATAGTTTTGCCAGGGCCTTGTTCGTTATGTATTTAACGTTTGCATTCAAGCTCAGGTCAGATGCTAATATGATGCCAAGATACTTATATTCAGTGACCCTGTGCAAATCTACACCATTAATACTGTATGGAAACTCGAGAATATTCTTTTTTCTTCTCGTTAGGCACATAGTAGGGTGATTTCAGATAAGATTGACCAAAGGGTGGCTGGTCAACATTTTTAAATCAACTTATATTTTTATATGCTATTTTCTAGTGTCTGGTATAAACGAATCCAAACTTAGTTTTGACCAGAAAAAATATTTGGGGACAGGAAAAATCGTAAGGCATGAAGAGGTGGACAGTTGCATTAAAAGGATAAAGTTAGAACTTTAATACTTTTTAAAAACGGGGCACGTTTGAAAGTTAATAACTAAAAGGATAAAGTTAGAAGAACTTTAATACTTTTTAAAAACAAACTATGGGTACAGCTTGCTTGTTTGTTTAAAATTTGTTTTAAAAAGTCGATTTGGCGCTCAATTTAATGGTGAATTCCGCTCGCAGATCTCGAGCGCTCCAAAACCGCTCCATTTGGAGCGCGCATGTTCCGCTCGCAGATCTGGCTCGAGCTGGCCATCTTCCGCTCGCAGATCTCTAGCAGCGCCCGCTCCACGGAGCGCCCCAAAACCTGCCGAACTTGATCTGCGGGATTTGAGAGATCTACACGGAAGCTGACAGAGCGCCACAGAGCGCGCTACGTCATTCCCCTCCCAGGACGGTGGCGCATGCGCGACGAGGCCGGCGACCGGCCACGCCAGGGCCGCGCTGCGGCGCTGGCCGTGTTGTCGACGAAGGGACGGTGTCGAGTCGGTCGAGCTGGGTCTTCTCGGATGCATCGGGTGTTTGCGCGGGATTGTGACGGCTCCAACGGTTCTACCTCGCGTTAAAACCCGGGACAGGAGCGTGACAAATCGGAAGCGCTGACGTCTGTGATCGTGAGAGGAAGAACGAGAAAAAGAACGGCAGAAAATCGGAAGGAGGCCGACGCAAGGTTAGGCCTGTTCATTCTGCAGCCAGTGATTGTTTACTTTTTTAACGCTGCATGCCGCCGGCGTTTTCTCGTGCAATAAAGCAAGAACAAATTAGGTAACGACCGTGCTAGTGATGGTTTGTTACCTCTGTGTTTATTAAAGTCGTACCAGCAATTTGAACTCCACCGATGGCAATCGCTGTGCGTGCCCCGCCGCTTCGAGGCGGCCGAAAGGTATGTGACGGTGCCGAATGCGGACGTCTTCCTCGTTATTTCTGACATGGGCTCCGTGGAATGGATATTTTCGTCCGTCCTGTGTCGTGTGTTATTTCTGCAGCTAAGCAATGACAGTTGTCACTGGTCGTCGGAAAGATCAGTCGGCTAAGCGTTGGGGGCTCGTCAAGTTCGAGCAGCGGCCATTTTGAACGGCCGAGGAGGGAGCAGGGGAGGGGTCGCTCCAAAAGGCGAGTTCATCTTCCGCTCGTCGATTCGGAGCGTGTCCCACGGAGCGGAATATTTGCCTTCCCTCGCGGATTTTGGAAAGCGCTCCGGATCTACGAGTGGAATTCACCATAAGTCTGGCCGCATTCAGATTCTCCCTGTATATTTCAGACCTGCTAATCTAGAACGAGTGAGTGAGGTTCTTCAAATGTCATTTTAGTAAGTGTGTGCGGGACCTTGGGCCTACCAACCGGGGGGAGAGCTGGGGTGGGGGCTGCCTCTCTCACCCTTTTTCAACGTGTGTATGTGTGTGTGTGTGTGGGAGGGGGGGGGGGGGAAGGGGGGGGAGGGGGGGCAGGTGTTTGTATTTTTCTCCTTAAAAAGTACCAAAAGCCGTCATTTCTTAACACTGTTTTGCATTGGGTGGTAGGGGGCAGAGGAAAAGGCAAAGTACTATGCTCAGAGACAATTAAAGGTCGCACTATGTATGATCGAGGACAAGTAGAAGATACAGACATACAGGCGCTGTCTGTGTCTTCTACTCGTCCCTCGTCTTAAGCGCTACCTTCAATTGTGTAATGCATAACCAACTAGCCCGTCATATGATCATAGTCCTACCTAAAGCTTTGCATGGGCACGGGAACAACACGAAAGGCCAGACAAGACGCGACAAGGCTTGCGGGCTGGGCAGAGTAGCACACGTGTTCTTGCTGCTGCTCGGACTTGTAGCAAATTTTGTTCCCAAGCCGAGGTTATGCAGCAGCATGGCGCATTTTCTAAAATTTTTAGAACAAAATACTTTACTTCACTGCGTACCGGGCGGACCTCTTCCATTCCTCCGCTCAAATCGGACACGACCAACGGGCAAGAAGGTTTCGCCTCTTCTTTCTTTCTTTTTTTTTTTTTTTTTGCTTTGAGGAAAGGGGACGCGTCGGATCGGCAACGACAGGGTGCAAAAGGGATATCGGTGACTTCCTATGCTTAGACGATCTTTCGCTCTCTGCGACCCGTTGCCAAATAAGAACCTTTTCTTACTGTGCCGGCACGGGGGCAGTATGGATGTAGTTCTTTTTAGGAGTGTTTATTAAATGCTCTTGGACTTTGTCCTTACTCTGGTGCATGTGTCTTCTCTTCTGTTATATTTGAGAGAGAGGAAGAGGGAGAGAGGGCAGCAATCATTGGCAACAACGGAATTATTTTATCAAACCGACCCGCGGTTATGTTGCCGAAACGATGTCTACATTGCCGCATAGATGTGGCGCCGCGCTAATACCTTAAAATACCAGGCAAGCGCCCACTCAAAATTAAAACTCAACTAGAGAAGTAGGGTATAGTTGGTGTCTCCCTCTGACGCGCCAAGTAAGGCAAGTTTGACAAGTTAGTGTGAGACGAGGTGTATACACACCGTTGCAAGATTAAGAAAAGCAGAACAAGCTTCTCCCGCAAAGCCCTATACTCCTTCCACTTTGGCGGAGCAAACGTCGTAAAGGAGGCTATAGAAGGCAAGGAGGGACGCACCACTTCCTCTCGAGCATATGCCCTGCCGAAGTGGATAAAGCGTAGGGTTTTGTGGGGGGAGCCTGTCCCGCTTCTCTTAACTTGCAACAGGGTACAGCAACGAAGATTCGTTACACAAACTGCACGAAAAGCCGGACCCACCTCGAGGTTGACGGAGTCGGCGGAGCTGCTGAGCAGGTCGGGCATGTCGGTGAGAAGGGGCCTGCTTGCCCCATCGGTGCCGGCGTAAGGTGGCTCCTCCGAGGGACTGGTGGCCTCCGGCAGTCCCGGCTCCGCTCCGGCCTCTCCGGCGCCCTCTGCCCCGACGCCCTGGGAAGGCTCTGGCTCCGGCTTCTTTGGACTGCTGCGGGACACGGGAAAAGATGCTCGCTCGGCCCGCGCCGGTTCTCCAGACCGCGGGCGCCGTACATGGGCCCGGGCCGATGCTATGTCGGCTCCAGACTACGGAGCCTGGAACGCGTCTCTGATCGGCGTGCTTAGCATCCCATCCCGCCCATACGCCAAAAGTGGTCACCGGCGACGACGCAACACTCGTACGACGTCGCCGTGGACGCGTGACCGAGACTTACTCGAATGGATCCGAGTTACGCCAGCGGATCGTGTCACGTGACAATGTGGACGGAGCAACGCCGGACGCGGGTAGCTTTCCGAACGCTGCGGTACGAAACCTTTACCCCAGAGCAGGGGTCTCCAAACTTTTTGGCTGAAGGGGCCGGATCGAGGGTCTGATGCTGTCTCGAGGGCCGGAAAATAAATAAGTTAATGTAAATGAGAAATAAATTTAATAAATATTCCTACATCAGCATATAAATGCAAAAATAAAAATTGAAGCAAGAAAAGAACAGTAATAATAATAATAATCTAAAGTGCGTGAAAGCTATACTTTATGTTGAAATTCAAAATTTCGCTAATTATGACACTACACAATAATTGGGGCACAGAAAACTCGCCAAGCGTAAATCGAAGCGTGGATTTCCTCTCAACGGGAGGGCTTCTTCGAGCGTCGCCTGCCGGAGGGCGCACGCCCTAAGTTCGAAAACGTTATCGTCTTCCACCACCCTTTTCCGTGCTTTGGGGCAACAAATTGCTTTTGACGAGTATCGCGCTGTTCGTTTCTCGTGTTTCAGA
Organism: Ixodes ricinus; assembly: GCA_037355805.1. Lineage (NCBI taxonomy): Eukaryota > Metazoa > Arthropoda > Arachnida > Ixodida > Ixodidae > Ixodes > Ixodes ricinus. The sequence continues at coordinate 89,522 of JAZHYW010057514.1, read as the reverse complement.
CAGTTGCTTGTTTTGTTAATAATGTGTTTCCCACGCACTGCAGCAGGCATCCAAACGCCTCTAAAATCCTTGCACGCCAGACGTGTGGAAAGAAGCCGCCTTGCGAGTGCAACACGAGTACGACACGTCTGGAGTAAATAGACCCGCACTCGCCAAATCCTCCATAAAGTAATTAGCGAGCGTTACAGCGTATTTAAAGTCGCGGAGCCGACGATGTCCGGTTCTCATCCGAAACTTGCGGCTAGCCGACGACATAGGCCTAATCCACCAGCAGTTGCGAAGAGTTAAACACGGTTTCGTAACCTGTCCGTTCTACAGACACTGCTGCGGGTCACTCTCCAGCTCGACAGTCTCGCGGAAGCCTCGGCAGCCGGGAGCTGGTGACGCTCTCGTCCGGTCGGGCTTTTTTCGTGAACTTTTACGCCTGACCGCCAGGATAGCGACATCCAACAGCGTGGCGCTTCGACTTTTGTGATGTCATTCGTTGCTGCTCAGAGACCACTTTGGACGCACGGGCGGAATAGACCTTTCTGCCGAATTACCCAACCATCATAGAGAATGCTGGGAACGTAAGTACAAGCGCCCGCACGCACTTGCCCTCCCCATGCAAAAGATTCGAAGCAAATAACCGAAATAAGGCGTTTGTGGAACGCTTGTACCCATGTTCCCGGCGTTCGACGCTTGGGTAATTGGGCAAGACGTCTATGTGGAGCGCAAGTTCGTCTGCCTCTTTGCGGAGGCTGTGATGACAACACAATGCCGTGCCCCGATTAGCTCCGATTGAAGGGTAGTGGGCTGACCTCGAAACAAGCATGCCTCAAGGTCTGCCCACTATCCTTCAATCAGAACCAATCGGAGCTCGGTCTTCTGACGTCACCACAACCCCGCAAAGAAGCGGATGAACTTGCGCTCCCCATAGGACGCTAAACACACCAGTCGGTGACGTGCTTCGGGAGGGTACTTGAACTCCCCGTGCAGAGTAGGGGCTTGCTGCTGACCTGAGGCACTGCCTTAAGCAGACGACTACGGGGCCCGTGCGGGGCTTCTGCCTGGCCCTCTGCTGCTGCTGTGCCCTGCGCAGGCCCAGCAGCTTCAGGTTCCAGGCGTTGTGGAGGGGGCGTCCCCAGGGGGGCAGCACCGGCACGGCCGACGGAGGGGCGGGGCTCTTGGTAGGGCTGCGGCACACCAGGGCCGACTGCATCGCTTGCGCCCGCCCACCTCCACTACACCGTGCCTGTTGGGGGGGAGAAGACGTTTGCTTTAGCACAGAATCTGTGTAGGGCTATCATAACCTCAACATCAGGGTGCCACACGACACCGTGTGATGTCACACAGTCCCACACGACACACTGACACCGCATGATGTCGCATAGTTGCACGCCCTCGTGACATCAGCCACAGCATGTGCCCAGCTCACTCGCGACATGCTCGCGCATCTCAGAGCTTATCGGAAATGATTGAGACGCGCTTGAATTTTTTAATGCAGGATGTCTGGAGGCTTGGGGTTTCATCGAAAAATGCCCCCTTAAAAAGTGGAATGCAGATGTGCGATGTGCTAAATTCAGTGGACTTGCGTCCTACTTAATTTAGCGGGAAGCGTTTGGCCGCTAAATTTTGGTGTATAATTACGTACCTTTTACGTTTTCTAGCTAAATTTACAGTAAAATACTTTAGTGGGACCTACTGCAAAATAACAGGGGAGCGCCCACTCCACTTTCCCTGAAGATTGGAATAATATAGACGCGAGTCCTTGTCCGGTCAAATCGGGCGCTTAACATATAATTTTGCAGAGCTCCCAAGTTTGGGAAATGTTAATGGTGGGCGCTTGAACGAAGTGGGCACTTCTCGCGGTGTTTCACAGTAAGTGCACTAAATTGATTCACGAGCTCAGAAAAGCTTGTAAATAAACAACCAGCATAGCTCTAAAAAAGCCCACAAAAAACCAACCAGCATAGTTCAAAATGTGCTCCACATTGTATGTCAGCCGAAATTATCCTTAGCATTAAACCTTTTTTCATTAATTTTACCCCAGATGCACGTAGCAATGCATTCCATGAGGAAAGCAAGAAAGTGGGAGAGGTGGTGCTAAAAACACGCAAATCAACAAAAGTTATAGCAAGTAGTAAGCGATGTCGTGATATCTGTATACATATAAACAAAAATTATAACGAGTGAACTGCTAATAGAAATATGATGACGGGATAAACACTTCCAAATCTACACCGCATTTAAATGATGTTGCACTCCTAAAAACGACTTTATAAACATGTGAATAGAATATGCATGCCACAAAATTCACCTTGCCTCTACAAAAAAAAAAAATCAATTAGTGCGACAAATAGGTTTCAAGGTGCACCTAATGTTTGCAACTACTATGTCTACACACACATTGGCTGGAGAAAGCATAGAGGATACAATATATCCACTGTGTGCTTCTCCTCTGTTCCCTAAAACAAAGTGTGAAAGAAAAAAGTGTGGAAGAGACAAGTATGTAACCTGTGACCATGGCTGCATTTAAAATGCATTGCACAGCATGCATATTACATTCTCATTTTCTTTTGGTCTGGAAAAAAAAGATGTGGCCCATGTGGCCGGAATTCTTCCCACAGCGGGCAGCGGTAGTTTTGACGACCACCAGCCAGGATGACTGCCCATCTCTACATGTCCAGCCCACATTTATGTTTTGCCTCCACCAGATAAAACCATGAAAATGTGCAATGCCCCAGATTGTTGTGTTTGGCAGGCTTGTCTGGCACTATGCAACAGAACTGCATAATCCCCACAAACAAAATCCCTGCAGACCTGTAGAGAAAGTGTCGAGAAAGCCAAAAGTTGCAGCAATCGCCCTCTCCTCTTCCTCCCAACACCATGAAAATTGGAGAATATCCACATCTCAGGAAGAACCCTGCATGTGGCCTATCAGCCTAGGCATCTTAAGGAAATATCTTCTTAGGAGTGCAGCGCCCTTTAACCCTTGACTGCCATGCCAGAGTTCATGCAGATTCCCACATGGTTTCAGTTTCGATTTGCTCCCTGCCCTTCCAAACTATTTTTTTTTTTTTTTTACATGTAGCAGCATGTTTGAGGAAGCAATGAAAACAATATTTTATCTTGTGGTATCACTTTTTGATGGCACATAATTTTTTTGTTTGTTTAGGCAATTTCTGCTTTGGTGTGTCGCTTTAAAGAATGGCAAATTCAAAAGTTCAGCCTCACTCTTTGTGGACACCGAGATATTGATATTACTAATAAACTCGGTAATCAACGGCTGTGAAAACGAGGAAGTTACAGTTCCGAATAAACAAGGGCCGAGTAAGACCGCACAAAAGAGTGCCCTCAGGGTGCGAGGTCAAGGTGCTGCTGCGTAGTACCGTGTCTTGAAAAGTGCAACACGAGAAATATGTCGTAGGTGGAACTTGGAGGCCTGCAGACACCAATTAACTTTTCACCCATAAAAATGTTGCCGAAATTTGCATAGAAGGGTGGTGGGCTGGGCTAGTTGGCATGATGACACGTGGAACATAACAGCGCACAAAGGATGAGGTCAAAGGAAAGGAACACACAAGACACAAAAGCGCTGCATGTTCCTTTCCTTTGTCGCTTTGTGCGTTGTATGTTCCACAAAATTTGAGTTCGGCACGTAGGAAAACAAATTCGGCGCTCAAAGGGTAAAGAATTTCACAGGAATATCCATGTCACGCAAGGCAGCTATACACTGCAGAAAGCTCAAACAGCGCACGGAGGAGATGGCGAGCGAAATCGCCGAGTAGTTCATGAAACCAAAGTTGTCTGGAACTGGTGGCAACATAACAATTTGTTTGCAAAAAATCTGGGACCAGAAAAGATACACGACAGAAACAAAACCCCTGCAGATGAGTGTCCGTTTTTCAGTCTCGAGTTCACCAGATTGCCCGCGTCTGTACTGCTCTCTCAAATCTGTTGGACTGCAATGCTTCCATAGTGAAATGCATTTGGATTCACTACTGGGAGATCTTGTTATCCCCCCAAGAAACATCACAACCGCCGCCTCCAGACACAAAGAGGGCACTCTTGCGCAAGACACGAGACAAAATCGATCAAAAGATGACCACCGAAAAAGTGTTAGGAAAATTGATACGAGTGTTTATAAACAGTGAGTGTTTCTCTGGCTTGGATATGGCAACACCGGTCCGAGCCAATGATGAGAAATTTATCCAGTGTGGTGTGCCTAGTACCGTAGGGCCTTCAATGCATGTCATTCAGTGGTGATTAACACAAATGCGAGATGGTACGAAGCTCGATTCCAATCAAAACAAACAATAAAATGTTTGTTAGTGGCAACGCTCGACTGGATGACCACCACAAGCCCATCTGTTTTTGCAATGCACAGCTAAGCTTTTCACCTCTCAGCGGACAAACATGAGCCATCATGACCATGCAAGAAACTCAACATGTTTCTTGAAATAAATACCCAGTGACAAGAGTCGCAGAAGAAGTTGAGGAGGATGTGTTGCACTGGACACAAAAAAGGGACTTTGAAGGTGGTAAAACTGAAATGGCAGAAGTTTGCGAGACTGTTTGAATCCGTACACTATGCTTGGAATACTTGGCGAGGAGTGTTGCATAACTAGAGATGCAAAGTGTGCGAAAGCTTTGTGCAAACTTCATTGCTGCTGGACAACCCCAAGAATTGAGCTGTTACAGTGCCTCGACACGGCAAATGAGGCTACGACACTCAACAACAGCGCACTATACGCAAAGATACTTTAAACATTATATTGTGAGTTGTGTTTATGGACATTCACTGCCCCTAAAGCTTTCATGCAGGGAGAAACTGAGAGCGGGAGACGAGAGCGCGAGAGGACATCGGAACACTGAGCTCTGGTTGTAACGACTAGTGGGTAGGCACTAGGCTAGCTACCTTTGTCTCTAGTCACTCTTTGAACGGGCTCAAACGTCAGTCTGTGCACTTTGGCTTTTATGAGATCGGGTCTCTTTGCTATGCCTTTGAGGCCTGCACCTCCGGACTGACCTAACAAATTAATGTCTCGATGAATTGCCACCAAACAAATTAATTACAAGTTAGAGGCAAGCCCCCGCTAACCCCCCCCCCCCCCCCCAAAGTTCACTAACAAATTTAATAATATAAACTTGTTTTTTAATTGAAAAAGAAAAAAGAAAACACAGGGAGGATGACACTGCGAAAATGTTAAACTATTTCATAAAAAAAAAATTAAAAACACAACGAAAGGAGCAGGGGGAATACAAGCACCTACTAAATAAGGAAAAAAGTTACAATCACAGACACACACTCGGACAAACCAGGCATGTTCTTTAAGATTGCGGGGGTATAAATAAACTATGCATCAAAGAAAGCTGGAACCTCATGAGAATGTGACGCTAGTGCTGGTGATAAAACGTGAACGTTAGAGTCCATGATGTTACTTGCATCAGAAGATACAAAATAAAAACAAAATTGCTCTATGAGCCACCTTCCACCTAAGGCTAATATTCCTCAAACCGAAATTTTTGTGTGCAGTGTGCGGGCACCTGTAAATGTATTACAGTACAAAAACTTGTCAGTTAGAAAGACAATATTATTTTCTTCCTTGCTGACAAATGTTTTCACTGACATAATTGCTACAGGTGCCCACAACCTCAAATTTTGGTTTGATAAATATGAGGTTTAGGTGGACGTCGGCCCATAGGGAAATTTTGTTTTTCTTTTGTATCTTTTGATTCAGGTAATGTCATGTGCTAAACTTTTGTATTTTATCACCACCCTAGCGTCACATTCTTATGGAGTTTCAGCTTTCTGTGATGTGTGAGTGTCCAAACAAACAGGGTGTCATTTTCTCAATCTAGCCCAGTGCATCAATACTGGCAAGGATGGTGTTGATGCAACGAATGTACACTTGCAATTACTAAGATTCGCATCGTAACTCTGAGCTCCCTTCTCTGTCCCATGTCAAATCTGTTTCAAGCAAACAACACATATTAATATTGATCTTGATATTTATTTTGGCTCAGAAGAGCCACGGCACCACAGGCCTTTACGGTATGGGCGACTTAACTTTTGCGCCGCAGAAAGGCAAGTCGCCCATACCGTCAAGTTCTGTGGTGCCATGTCTAATAATAAAATAATATTGTACACATGAATTTTTAAAAAAAAATTGTTAGGATGGTTTGAATGGAACTTGTAGACGAGGGTGTGGGGTTGATGTTGCAGGTTGAAGAGCGTTAGGCCTAGGAGTGGTCTTTGCTGGGATTGAAACTAGTGGGGAGAGCTGCCAATCACTGTGGCAAAGTACTTAACGGAATGAGCCCTCTCATTTGATTGCCAGAAGTAGGAAATTTACCTCAGGCTTAGGCTCGTCTTTCAAAGCTAGAGCTCCATTTCTAATCTGATAGCCGAGAGTTCAAAACAAAATTATAAGCAAGAGGAATTTATAGCTGGTAATCATGGAGAGGTGTAGGAGTCACGCTCTCTTTTGAACTTTTGTTCACCTTCCAGAGAACGACCATTGGTGTGAAGAAACGATAGCAGACACTTCTCCGTGTACAGCAAAACCTATCCACCACTGCTGCTCACCACCAAACTTCCAGCTTGTTGGCAGTGCCACAACTAAGTTGATCTAGACTCAAAACAAAAAATCAGTGCAAAAAGGACACTAAGACAAGCTGTCATTTTCTTTGAAAAGAAAATACATTGACATAAAACTATTATTTCGGACACACATCGACTCCGGAGGCATGCGGTTTAGAAAAGCTCGTTTCAGCAAATGCAGTTTTACCAACCCCGGTTTATTGAATCACCTCATAGCGAAGCCTAGTTTAGAAAAAATGGCAATGAGCCTCCTTTTAACAAATTCCGTGGTTAACGTTCTTGTAATGAGCTGCTGCAAACTGTTGCCGCGAAGCGTCGTAAATGGGGAGGGGGGGCAGCATAGAGCCAAGCAGAGCCCCAGTGATACATGACGCAAAAGTAGGGGAGCCTGTTCTCTTGTGTTTCAATGACAGAGTCCACTCTTTGATAAACCCGTCATTGCCTCTACATCTGAGGCCCTCCGCTGCCACATAATGTGACAAATGGCGATGGCTGCGACTTGCACCACCAGAGCAGAGTGCTATCCAGGTCAAAATGCGGCCCTGACATATCTTTTCTGCTTTGAAGAGCGACTGGGTGCACTTTTATTAGATACAATGAATAGAGCCTTACATATAGTTTCAATGCTATATTTGTTCTGAATTCGAACCTGCATTCACAGCACTATCTGCCGTGCTGCACGCTCTCTCGTTCTGGCTATGCCGATTTATCCGTTGAGCAGAAACTTGCCAAAATGCAGCTCTACGCATTTCCACAAGGCGACACAGACGTCATCTCCTTTGCCCACGCTTCAATTCCAAGAGCAAAATTTCTTTTGACGAAACCAAAGCGGAGCAATAGGAACCTATGGTAAGCAACGACTCACCCACAGCTTGGGACATTCTCTCGACACAAAATGTTGGTTTGTGAGCCTCAGAAGCTATGGTTGCAAGGGGCAGGAAGTCAAGCAGTAAGACTATTACTATGCCCCGAATGGTGGGTCTTCGCTGAACAACAATAGGGAGCTTCAAGTAAGCATATTTAGAAAACCCGAGGGATAACTCCCAGTTTTGCGGAGTATACCAAGCATCCAAACACTTGAAACTGCTCAGTCAGGGTCTTCCGCTAAATATGTATCTTCTCTCAACGAAATCTCAGACAGTGGCACCAAAAAATGTCTGCTTGGAGGCGCCACTGGTTCTACTCGAAAACACAAAACAACCAACCGATAGCCCTCAATGTAGCAGACCTTCTGACGTTTAGGAGCATGTGAAAATAAATATGCCTTTCTCTCTGAATGATCGAGGAATGCTGATCTTCCATTAAAACAAGGATGGGCTGACTGATAGGAAGTGTTTACTGTGGTGGGGAAACTACACTCCATAAAACTGACAAGCCCCGAGCTCCAACGACAGTGGTAGACACACAATAAGCATGAATCGAATACACAAACATAGAGAAAGCTCTAATTTAAGAAAAGTAGGAAGTAGGAGCTGGGTACATGAGCCACAGCAAACACCAATTATGTAAAAAAAGGAGTGTAACTGTAAATTAGAAATCTTATCAAGGTCAGCACTTTCTCTAAAACACATGAAAAGCATAGGAACTGACTGGCAAAGCTCTTGTGCTCTAAAAACATGAATGTTACTGTTATTACTGAAGCAGGCCAAATGAGCTAGATTGATTTCTTTTTTCTAATGTAGCTAGTTCCAGTAAAAGTTGCTTTTCTTCCACAATTTCATTCGCAAGTTTGCTTTTTAATGGTTCCAGATTCCTGATAAAAGTTTCAGTGTACGAGTCATAGGCTCTCACACTGCGATAACTCCAAGCATTGTTTTATGAGCCATATTTTTGTGCAAAAATGTTCCATAAGTCAGGAGAATTCATGGTTAAAAACGCTTACTCCGACTTAACAAAGCAAAACATCAACAAAAAATATATGTTTTGCCACCTACGCAAATGGCATCTTGAATAGGAACTGATGCAAATGAGCCAAGAGCCTGCCAGTAACTACCTATCGCAAATGTCCTTGTAAACGTCCGGTAGTGGGCCGTGGTTCCACGACTCCAGAAGCTTTCTTGGGCCTTTACATTGTTCTCTTGCCAAGGCATTGTCGAAATGGAAGATGTGCCCCGAACACAGCTGGACAACAGGACACGCCTTCCATTTTAGCAATGCATCGACCTTGGCAAGAGAGCAGCACTGTGGCCCAAGAAAGCTTCTGTGGTCGTGAGTTTGTCCGATGCAACTCATCCGTGTACAACACCAACCGTGGCCCTCCGGATGTTTACTAGCAGATTTGCAGTAAGTGGTGACTGGCAGGCTCTCGCCTCATTTGCGTCAGTCCATACTGAAGATGCCACCTGCATGATGGCAAAACGTCTATATTTTTGGTGACATCTTTGTTGTGTTAAGTAGGAGTAACCATTTTTAACCGAATATTTCTGCGAAGACTGCGTGTGTGCCAACCAAGACAAGATCGAAATAATACAGCATTCTAAATCTCTGCTTTCACACCAACTGGAAGAGTTGAACATTAATTGATACGTCGAACTCATGAAACAATGTTTTCAGCTGAATAACTTATGTGATTTTCCCACGAGATATGTTGCGTGTGCAATGGCTGCAAAAAAAAAAGAGTCCATGGAGAAATAAATTCTCTCTTTGCACACAACTGGCTAAATGTTTGTAAAACGTCACATCACAAACCAGAAAATCAAAGGGATCAAGGTGACAAGACTTTGGAAAATACTATATGAAACCTGCATACCAGAATTTAAGAAAATAATGATAAGGCAGGTGAGCTGGTTGAACACAGACATATAAAACCTGATATATACAAAACATAGACATACAAAATCTAAAAGAGGAAATAAATGGACATGTACAACCAAAGATATGCCTTATTCGTCCCCTATTTGTGTGTGGTCTACCTTTAGACCCCTTTTCAGTTATTATAAAATGCTATTTAAAAGTTAAATGAGACATGACACTGCTTTCTTCAAACTAAAATGAAGTATACTTCCCAAATGTGCTTTTGTACTTAAAAAAAAAAAGAAGGCTTGCACAATTATTATGAAATTATAGATGTTACCTAAGCATCTAATGTCAAAATGTCTAAAGGAACAAAACACAAACAAACCAGAAACAAATGTGGCTGACAACAGGATTCCTAAGATATATCAGCAACGGTCCTCAGTGTGACTGACAACTCTGACAAAACATGCAAATTCCAAACAAAAAAGTTGTTGAAAAAAGCAAAGCATCATGTGGCCTAACCTTGCTTTAAAGTGGTTTGCTTGACCAAATACACACTCCTTGCCCAAGGGGCTTTTCTGTATACTTTAAAGAGTGATTCACTCTGTGCAATGCAAAACTTATATATTCTTGTAGAAGGAAAATGTCCGCTTAAGAAAAACTGGCCTTTTTACTTCACTGAACAAGCTGTAAGATGTAGGTAGCACTAAAGAAGTAATTCCAAGGCATTAAAAAAGGTGCGGTCAAAATGAAACAAACAAGATCTGTACCACAAGAATAGTCATCATCCCATCACGAGACAGATCGCCATCGTAAACTTGCGGTTGTGCGTGAGAAACGACTAGCGGCTGGAGGCTGACAGAGTTGCGCATCGTTTGAAGCAATGACACATCAGCCTATATGCTAACCATCTCAGAAGAAAGATCATTACTCGGTCACGAATTCGATGAAAAACGCAGCGCCCCTCGCCAGCGCTCGCTAACCCTAACCGCCGCCCGGCCGCCATGAAAGGACATAGCACGTGTCTGCAATGCTACAATCCTTATAATAGCTGCAGCACCTAACCAGGACGCTCGGAAATCACTTTGGCCTTTATAAAGAGCTCTATGCAAACGACGAGGAGTATAAATGAAAGACCAGCGCACTTTCCCGGCTGACGCCTCTCCAGCGGCGCTTTCCTGGCAGACGCGTCTCCAGCGGTCGCAAGCCCTTTAAAAACATTTCCAAGATTCATTGCGTATCTACGAGGAAGCAGGCTGCCTTTACTGGAAACAGCGTTCTCACGATGAACACCCGCGGACACGTGCAAGAACGCCATATCCAATGCTAACCCTGACCAGAAGCTCGAGCCTAGGGTCAAAAGTACGCAGTTTGGCGGACTCGCGATGATGCAGCAGTTTTCCCCCAACAGCATCTGTCGCTAGTGGGCTCTACCCTGAGCGTTCGAACCACAGCTCAGGGATGTGTCTCACTTTTCGTCAGCGGTTTGCCGATCGTGACACTACATATGGTGTGCTTGTCCTCCAAGTGCCCATGGAATCGACACACCTAGCCGTTACCTTTTTAAGCACGAGAAAAGAGCGATGTGGCCCCATGCGGTCACCTCTACGCCATTCGAACGACCAACTCCATTGTCCGCACAAATCGCCCTCTAATCGAACAATCCCGAAAAATTATTTGAAGAGAGAAGAAAAAAGCATTCTAACAACAGCCCATTGCATTTACTGTGGGGACACGCAAATGCGAAGACATCTGTTCGAAGCTAGAGCCTGAAGCACGGTGGCCTGAAGCGAACACCAAGTCAGCACGCCACTGATCTTCCGCGCAGTCTCCCGCAAGGCGAACGCAGGGCCGCGGCGTCTCACATTTCGTAGCCGAAAGACGCCGCCAGCCCAGCAAAAAATAAAACACGCGGAACAGAGTACGCACCTCGGTCCGCACGAAGTTGCAGCATCGCCCAAGTTCGGAGAAAGCGTGACGGCTCGCGCACTCCTCACTTCAAGTGCACCACCCGAGCCGCGTAAACAGACGAACGGCGTTAGGCCTAGTGGCGATCGCAGCCGCTCGGCGCTCCGGTAGCGCGTCCGGCGGCGGCACTGGCCCCTGGACCCGCCGAGGCCCCCTCGGGGGTCGCGGTGGGGTCGGGAAAGGCCTACACCAGGTATCCAAACGGTAGCGATCGCGTGGCACCAGCGGTGGACGCGGTCCGCGCGACGCACACCTCGACGCCGACCAGCGTGCGGAGCACACACACGCTCCGAACTTCGCACATCGCTTGGGTCCCCCCTCCCCTTCTCCGCGTTCGTTTCCCGCCGATGGCAAACTCCGCCTGGCACACACGGTCGCCCTTATTGATGCAATTTGGTTTTCATATGTGGTGAAAAACTTATTCTTGTCCCGATTTTGCGAATCTACCTCAATAAATATTTGAAGGATGCAAGAACGAAGCGGCGGTTCAAGACCAAATGGAGTGCGTGGTGACCGACCCAGCCGACCGTTATCGAGATGACCACGTCGAGTAAAAGGCTTAGAACAAGCGCTACCATTCACCCTTTTTGTTTCTTTACGGGCTATGGTGAAAATGACACACATCGGGGCTCATACACCGGGGGACAAAAAGCCGCCACAGTTTGTGCGGTCGGTCTTCAAGGAGATTGCGCGCGCAGATGTCCTGTCTTCGCCACGCGCTGCAGCCACGAGTCTAACGAATAGACACGGCGTTCGCTTGGAATATACGGGGTGATCTAATGCGAACTTGGGCTTGCGAACATCGCTTAGATCATGAGACATGTTCCTAAGGTAAGTCCTGAAACGGTGGCAGGGTCGCGGGCCTCATGCCCTTCCTGGCGGCTACGGTAAAGTTCGAGTCGACAACTCGCGGTCTTCAGGTACATGCATAGCCGAATCGACAACTCGCAGTCTTCAGACCCTTGTCGTAGCCAAATTTGCCAATAAGAAAGTTGGTTCTAATGACTCCGAAAGGGATAAGCATGGGTGTCTCTGTGTTCGTGGAAGGTCAACTCATTGGAACTCTTGTCGTCTAGGCAAGGACAGAACTCTGTGCCTTTATGTAAGGATGGCTTATCGTCTGCACCATTTCTTGAAACATAAGCGGTATCCCCGTGAGGAGAGGTCGAAGTTCCTCAAGATTGTCCATTCCATTCGCTAAGAAATTACGAAGAACTTCCCTGATAAACCACATAACAAGCAGGACATGGCACTCAGAAAATGCGATGGTGTTCGAAATTCACTGGCTTCGCAGCGTCGCACGAACAACGTGTGACAAGGGCAAGTTCCGACGTCCTTTACCCGCCTCTCAACACTGCACCACTGCGCTTTGGAGATATAAAGCGGGGCAACCGTTCGATTACGAGAACCTCCTATTTCTGAGCGCAAAGAATGCCAACACGGCAACCTCAACGTGCAGGCCACATGTCAACATCGAGAACGTTCAAAATGCGAATACTCACGCGATAACAGAATGCCAGTCGATTCTCCGTGCTCTTTTTCAGAAGGATTGTTCGGCCTCGGCGGTCTCCGCGTCTTGACTCTGCCCCAAAAGATGCACAAATCGGCATACGAGTCCACGCTGAAACGCGAGAACGGCCAATGCGTGTTTTCCTACGCACCTCCCCCGGCCGCCATTTTCCTACCAAACTGCGGGAGTTGACCATGCTCTTCCTATAAAGTGACCGCCCTAAGCCTATCTTTTTGTCTCGCGTTTGTGCACCTTTCACCTTTGTCGCTTTTTAGTGGCTGGAAATCGGGCTCATCTGTGCCTGAACGTCAAAACAAACGAGACATTTGGCTCGTGAACGTAGAAAACTAGCCGAAGTACGCTTCGTATTCCGGTAGCGGGCAAACGACGGCGGCTGCTGGGCTTCGGCCGCACCTACCGTGTTCCGTCTGGCTGCTCTCGAAGAAGCTTTGAGCGTGAGGTTAAACAGCGGGAATGAGTTTTACTCGTTATTGTTTGAGCATACTCATTCAAATAACTACTGTTACGATAAACAACGGGTCGCTATGATCGGCGTAAACGTTAAAATGATCGGCGGTAAAGCTGGAACCCAACAACTGAAAGGGCATGGACAACAGGACGACCTAAACGCTCGTGTTCCTGCTCCGATTTCCTCCCCGAGTTCGTATAAAGCACGATTACTCGAATTAAATGATTGTCAAGGCCCGAATCTCGGGCGTAATGGCTATTATGATACACAGGAGAAAGAAACAAAGTGAGAGAGTGCGGACGTCGTACCCCGAATCTTACAGTCTGATTGCAGAAATCAAATGATGCGCATGGCGGTGAAATCTACTTCCGGCCCCCTCCCGAAAATAAATTAAAATCGAATGTGTTCAGAATAATTAAAAGGATACTAAATACGGACGGTTGTGATTTGCGAGCCTTCACGGTTGCCGGTTTTACGTTTCGATCGAATGTTACACAGTCGGTGCCTGGGCCACCGGTCTAAGCAACCTCAAGGAACGTTTTTTCACGCTTTTTTGTCTGGAGGGTCAGCGTCTGCGCCCGTTGCTCGAGGTCACCCAGACTGAGCAATTCGTCGCAGGGGCCGTTGCCGAGATCTGGCCGGGCCCCGGGACAGATATCGGCACGGAGCGACGCGCGCCAACGAGAGGTGACACTCGTTGACGACGTCCGCGTCTCGCGGACGTTGTTTGCCCGCGTCAGGTGACACTGACGCGGGCAAAGCTCGTGAAAAACGTCCCCTGTGGTTGGGCTTCTAGGTGGTATGAAGAACGCAAATTCGTCTGCTTCGTGCACAGAAGTTGCGTTGATGTCAGAACGCCGAGTTCTTATTGGCTGATCGAAAAAAAAATTGTGGATAGACCCCAAGGCATCTAGCATTGGGGTTTACCCACTATCCTTTCAATCAAAGCCAATAGAAGCTTCATGAGAGCTATTGAAGCAGAATGTGTGCCCCAGTTTACAACACGCGCCAAGCGGCGCCCCCCGTGGATCACACCTGAGGTCATCTCTCTCTCCAAACAAAAGCACAAGCTCCTGCGAAAGACAAAAATGTCTGGACGAAGTGCCAGCATTGAAATCAAGAACATCCAGAGGGACATAAAAAAGAAAACTAATTTGGCACACCGCACATATGTTGCCGACATCGCAGCTCGTGCGATGAAGGAGCCCAAGCTCTTCTGGGCGTATGTTAACTTGCAGCGCAAACCCTCAACCCCACGCCCCAGCTTCTCCCACAACAACAAGACGGTAAGCGACCCTGTAGCCACTGCTGCCCTATTCAACAAACACTTTGCCTCAATGTGGTCCTCCCCTCTCCCAAACCTGCCGAACTGCACGACCCTGGTGCAGGTGAACTAGATCCAGATGGCTTCCTGCCAGACTGCCTGTCCTCAATAACTGTCACAGAAGACGACCTTGAGGATGCTATGGCTTGCCTAAGCCCCTTCCAGAGGTCGGGACCGGATGGTCTACACCCCTTCCTCCTGAAATCGTCAGCCCCAATCCTCAACCCTGTGCTGGCTAAGATATTCCAGAAGACACTCGACTCCGGCGCTGTACCCACCATGTGGAAAACCTCACATGTCACTCCCGTTTACAAGGGTTGTGGCTCAGACACCACCCTTGTTGACTCATACCGCCCAATTGCCTCCACATCTGTGGTCTGCAGGACCCTTGAGCGCATCATAAACAAGAAGGTCCTGCATCACCTGGAGTCAAACAATCTACTGTCCAGCGCCCAGCACGGATTTCGCCCTGGCCGAAGCTGCGAGACAGCACTCTGCACAGTAGTGCACACGGTAAGCGCCCACCTGGACAACCGTACGCCTTGTGAGTTCGTCCAGCTGGACTTCTCCAAGGCATTCGACAAGATCGACCACCAGCTCCTTATGAACAAGCTGCACAAGTATGGTATCAGGGGTAGCCTTCTCCGTTGGCTGCAGAGCTTCATTGAAGGAAGGACCCAACGGGTAGTGTTTGGAGGCGAAAAATCCCCATCCTCCACGGTGCTTTCTGGAGTGCCTCAAGGTAGCGTGCTGGGCCCAACATTATTCCTGATCTACATTGACGATATTGCAAAAGTCTTAAATTCCACACCAATCATGTATGCCGATGACCTGTCCCTTCTTCAGCCAATCCGCTCTGACAGCTCCTACCAAGCCCTTCAAGACGACCTCGACCAGTGCTTTCGCTGGTCGGCCGAAAACAAATTACCATTTAACTGCTCTAAAAGTGTTGCAATGACATTCGCTATTTCTTCCAAAACTTCGAAAACTACAAGCCAAGCCTCAAGCTTAACTCTGGGTGGCTCACTACTAAAGCACGTGCCCTCCACAACCCTCCTTGGTGTCGTCCTGGACAGCCGCCTCAACTTTGCCCCCCAGGTCCACAGCGCCACATCGAAAGCAAGACGTATGCTGGGCTTCGTCACTCGAGTCACACGAGGGATGACACCTAACACCTTCCGCCACCTTTACACTGCGCTGGTGCTGCCCCACCTAGAGTATTGCTCTGCGGTGTGGTACCCCCAGCAAAAATATCTCCAAGCTACACTACAAGGCGTGCAACGGCGTGCCGCCTACACCTACTACCGCCGCAGTGTTTCCCCGCCGTCAGTCCCACTCCCCTACAGGGAAGTGCCCTCTGGTGACCTCCTAAAGACTGCTGCCTGGAGGAGCCTGCACCAGCGACAGCAAGTAGCATCTGTCCGGCTGTTCTGCAGGATCATGGGACCAATGCAACAGGAACTTTATGATGCCCCCAAAACGAACAAAAGAACAGGTAGACTGCAGCCCGTGATGTCCCGAACATTACGGCATGGGGAGTCCTGCCTGCTGAGGGCAGCTACGCTCTGGAGGGGACTCCCCCAGACCTCACCAAACACATTCCCTCTGATCCCCAAGAGGCGAAAGAAGTAGCTCAGACGCTCTTCCGTGACCCCCTAACGGTGTTTAAAACTTTTCCCCTTTACTTCTAACTTAATTACCTACTTGTTTTATCTGTTTATTTTTTTCTTCACCATTTTGTACAAACGTATACATGTTGTAAGAGTGCACAAATCGATGTTGTAAGCGCACTAGTTTTTTTATTTTTATTTATTTATTTTATTTATTTTGTACAAATGTATATATTGTAAGAGTGCATAGGTCGGTGTTGTGGGCACACTAGTGCATGGGCGTCAGCCTTCCCCCAACACCAGCACGCCTGTGTATTTCTACCTGTCAAGTGACAAATAATATCAATAATATCAATATCAATATCAATCAGAGCTCGGTGTCGTTCTGACGTCACCGCGACTCCCGTCGCAAGAAGCAGACGACTTGCTCTCCGCATTGCTGAGGCGGGCAGGCTGAAGTTGCTCAACAAGAACAGACGACCTTTGTTGGAGTCTGCGATATTAGAGGTCTCTCCGTCCAAAATTAAAACATACAAAAATTTGAAGAAGAAGAAATTGATAATGCCGTTATGGAAGTTTCTACAGGATGAGATCGGTCTGCCATACGGGGTTCGGGACAAAACGATCCCAATTGTGGCGGCAATGCTTTCTGGATATTTGACTGTTTGTCCATTCCTTGTAGAAAATATTTAACAAAATACGAGGGGTGATCAGAAAGTTTTGCAAGTCGCATATAAAAAAATTTACCGAAGTTTTGGAAAATATGTTTAACATAATTTCCTCTTCACATTAATGCACTTCTCCCATTTGCCTTGCGGTTGGCCACTCTCCTCACTAGGTGGTTGACTTCGGAGACCGGCTCCTCTGCACGGTTGTTGTTCCCGCTCCATCTCCTTGGAAATTCATCCCCAGGATTTGGATCGTATTGACCTTCGGGATAGTGACTCCGCTCAGCGTCAACTCAGGATCGGGCTTCTCTTGTGGCGGCCTCCTCTTGTTCGTTTCTTCATGTTGCGAGCGAGACCAGCGAGATGCATGGCCACGACCACTAAGGTTTCTTGGTTTCGTAGGCGAACATCTGCCTGCGCGACGACAAGGGGCTCACGCGGTCACGGTGCATCGAGGGCCCGGCTCCGATCGACAAGTGTGGCATCACCGCCCCGTCATCGGTGGTTGAAAAGCCTCGCATCCCTGCCAAGTCATCGGTGGGCGTCCCCACGTGCCTGATTACGGTCAGCGCGCTTCGGAACGGGCTATCGCCAGCGTCTGTCGACTACTTAAGCCCCTGTCGACGAACGGCACTCCGCAGACCAGCGAGATGCATGGCCACGACCACTAAGGTTTCTTGGTTTCGTAGGTAAGCCTGACTACTCACTGTTTCGTTGTGGGTGAGCGGGTTCACATCTCGCTGGTCTGCATTCTCTCTTTTTTGTTTTTGTTTACTGAGTGTTCTTTATAATGGAAGAAAGGGGTGACTGTTTGTCATGTATGAAACCTGTGGCCCCTGATTGTGCGTGCTTGAAATGTGCAGAGTGCACGAACCATTACCATACGGGGAAATGTTCCGGAATAACGACCAAAGTATTGAAGACGATGACGTCAGAGAGCATTTCCCGGTGGCGGTGCGGGACGTGCAAGCTGCATGCACAGCGCCAGTCAGTGTCCCCTGAGAAATTGGGGAGCGTGTCAGGACAAGGATCCCAGGAGGGGAGCCTTGAAAAACTAGTGCAACAGAACGATGCTATCAATCGTAAACTGACTGCCCTCCTGATTAGAATCGACGCGATTGAAAAGTCGCTGGAGACTCAGACTGGAAAAGGTGATGAGTTGATGTCTAAGATCGAAAACCAAGGGAGGACGATTGAGGGCATTGAAGAATCTATGAATAACCAGTCAGCAAGGCACGAAGAGCTGATGGCTAGACTGGACAGCCAAGACAAAACAATTAAGGGTCTAGAACAGAAGGTGAACCAATTAGAAGAGAAAATAACTCAAAGGGACGAAGAAATCTGGGCACTAAGAAAGGCCGTCGACAATGCGGAACAATATTCCCGAAGGCAGAACATCGAAATTCACGGAGTCACTCAACAACCCAACGAAAACCTGTTGGAGGTAATTAACGACATTGCTACTAAGCTAGGCGTGCCACAACTCGCAACCTCTGACGTCGAGGCTGCCCACAGACTAAGAGCAAAGGAAGGTAGACCAGCACCCATACTGGTGAGGTTCAATGAGAGGCGCACGAGAGACGTTTGGGCAAAAAAACGAGCTAGTCTTAGGAGCGAAAACATTTACATTAATGAAAACTTAACCCGAGCAATCAAGAATTTGTTGTGGACAACAAAGGCATGTGCCAGAGAAAAAAAATACAAGTATACATGGGTAAAAAATGGAAAGATTTTTGTGAGACAGAACGAGGGCGCCGCAGTAATTCAGATTGAGAGCGAAAGAGATTTCGCCAAAATTAGATAATCATGCAGTCTTCCTTTGAGTCTTTTGAGGAATGGGACGCTTACACAAAACAGTCAATAGCAAAGGACGGTTGCGTGAATACGTTGTTGGTCGGTTTTATTTCCCGAGAAACATGCTGGGCTACGCATACGTTTTAATCAACTTCGATTTGTGCGCATCTAATATGACCCCCCCCCTCTTTTTTTTTCTCTTTTACCACAGTTTGTAGAGAATCCCGTGCCCCCGCAACTTACGAGAGACTTTAAAGAACGATTCCGTTCAAATTCAAACACACACTTCCGTTAAAAAAAAAAACAAAAAAAAACGAATTTACAATGCGTTGTTTTACCCTGCGCTCTGCAACTTCCATCTTGCGTGGGGTTCGACTACAAAAGGCGACGTTGACAAGTTACGCCTATAACAGAAAAAGGCACTTAAAACAATCGAAAATGTTCCACGTGACTATCATTCCCTTCCTCTTCTTGAAAAACATAAAGTCATTGATATAACCAATTTGTATGCGGATAGACTGATAGCGAATTATCAATGATCCGTAAGGGAAAATATTGACATTTCTTTAAATCTTGGTAATCTAGAAGCAAACGAGTCTACCCATCGCGACATAACCCCCCCCCCCCCCCCTCTGGCGTATTTCCTTTCCAAGGACGAATTTTTGTTTAGAAAGATATAGCCACCAATTACCACTTTTATTAAACACTCTGTTTTCCCGTGATATTGAAATACACTCTGTTAGTCATCGTTACATTCAAGAAGCTTTATAATAAGTAACCACCACAAGTTGAATTCTTGATATTTTTATGTATCTGTGCGCATATTCGCTCTTTTTTGTCTGTGTGTGCCAGTGCCGCTCTTACCTTGTACTGGGGCGTTGGGACTCGTCAAGCTGCAGGCCTGCAGCTTTTTTTTCCAACGCCCCTGTCACAAATGAACTGTTCGTGGCAAAATAAACAAATTTGAATTTGAATTCCGAAGATTTCGGGATAATGAGTGATTTCGCATTAAAAAGTCCTAGTAAAAGACACTGCGTCATTAGCATTGCGAAAAATGAGTGAGAAACATATTTTTAAATCTAATTCTAAACACGAGCAGAAATCGAAACCGAAACTTGGGTTCCGTCCGGCAACATTGGCTTCGGTCTCGGGCTGTCGAATAACAGATAACACGGCTTTGGTGTCTACGACATTCGACGGCGTCTCCACAACTACGTCATAAGTGTGCGCACGTAGGGTCCGTAGTGTGGACGAAACTCCGAGAGGCAGTAATCACAAGCGGTGAGATGACGACGGCGGTTGGGACGCCGGAGACGGCGGTAACGGCGGGACTCAGGCGGGGCAACCTGGCGGCTCCGAAGAAACGCGCTGCGCAGGCGCGTTACGCCAATCATGTTGCTGACGTCACCCGTTACGCTTGGCCAGAGAGGTAAAAACTAGGGGTGTCGCGGTCGAACTTTTGGGGTTCGACTGCTTCGAACTGGTGCGACAAACCTTCGAACTTTTAGCCAGATTCGACCGGTACGGCCTTGCTGGACAGTGTGGCCAGACTTTGATACAGGCATGTCTAGGTTTGGAGATATTTTTTTATGCAAAGGGTTATTTAAATTTTATGAACAGTTGCAATTAAAAGAAACGAATTCTAATCACTGAAGAAGTTAATAACTTAATTGTTTGTACTGTATTAATTGAAATAAGCAATCAGTGCTGCCCTTAATTCATTCCTTAGCCATCACCATTCAATCCGAAGCCAACAGGCCAGCCTGTCGCGCATGCGCTTAGCAGACGAACCTGAGTCAAACTTTTCACAAGTTCGAAAAAGTCGAACCTCGTCGAACTCGAACCCTCGACCGCCTCGCGACACCCCTAGTAAAAACAAGCAAAAAAAAAAAAAATTGGGTTGTGTGTATGTTTATACAGCCTAGAACTTGGTCTGCCCCAACGGGCGACGAGTCTCCCAGCTGTAGATGAGCAATTTAGCCAGTGCAGTAGAACCGCTAGCCTGGGGTCTTTAACGTGCACCACGCAGTAGTGATACACGACCACACGCCGGTACGATGCTCATCCAGATCGAAACTGGCAGGGGTGGGGATTGAACCCAGGATCCCTGGGTTCTGCAGCGCGAGCTATCGCTCCACGTGCTCCGAGCTGGGGCTCTAATCTGGACACTTGGCGGAAAAGTCGGCGAGAAATCGGGCGACTGTGATTGGCCGGCATCAAGGTCAAATGCGGCATCGGCCAATAACGGCCGCCGGATTTCTTGCCGACTGTTTCGCCAAGTGTCCAGATTAACCACTCGGTCACCGATCGCCTCCGAGCAGCGGGATCTTCACAATAACAAGAACTCGAAAACGTCTTAGTGCTTTTAATTGGTCAAAAGTTGCGCACTGTCCTAGCTCCAACACTGGTTTACTACACTACGTTGTATTCGCTCGCCCTTTTCACCCTCTGCTTCCAAAACAAAACAAAAAAAGTGCCGACGCAAAAAAAAAAATGAAAAGGAGGTGTGGGGCAAAAAGGTGCGTAGTATATATATCTATATATATTTACAATACCCTCAGGGCCATAAGGCGTTAGAGAGGGGAGTGGGTGTTAAAGTACAAT
Organism: Ixodes ricinus; assembly: GCA_037355805.1. NCBI lineage: Eukaryota > Metazoa > Arthropoda > Arachnida > Ixodida > Ixodidae > Ixodes > Ixodes ricinus. The sequence continues at coordinate 68,253 of JAZHYW010057514.1, read as the reverse complement.
GTTTGATACTGCTTCTCGGAATCTGATGGGGTCCTGGATGGTGACGATGTCTTCGGGAAGGTCATTCCAGTCCACAATTGCATCAGGAAGAGGGCGTGCTGATGTGCTGTGGAAAAACACTTTGACCGGGCAATTTTATTGCAATGATCGAGTCTGGAGGAAAGATAAGCCGGTGGGGAAAAAAGAGACTGATTTAGAAGTGGCGAATAAAAAACTTTATGCAGAAGGCAGAGACGGAATATTTTTCGACGGGTGAAAAGCAGTGGGAGATAGAGATTTGATTTAATGAGGGAGACACTGGAAAAACTGGATTAATCGGACTGAATAAAACGCGCAGCACGGTTTTGAACAGATTCAATGTAGTCTGTTAATGTAGCATGATGCGGGTGCCAGATTGAAGATGCGTATTCTAATTTAGACCGGACTAGGGCAAGATAGAGGAGCCGTTTTAGTTGAGAAGGGACGGATCTGAAATTGCGACGAAGGAAACCCAAGCTTTTGTTAGCGGAACTCACAACTGAATTAATATGGTTTTCCCAGGAGACGCTTTGAAGTTAGAAGGACGCCGAGGTATTTATACACATCCGTGGGTTGAACAGGGATGCCATTGAGAAAATGAATAGGAGAAGTTTGAAAAGAGGAACAAGAGAAGCGCATGCATTTACATTTGCTGACGTTAAGCGTCATCTGCCAGTTAGTACACCAGCTCAAATCGGGCAGGCTAAAAGGGTCTCATTTTTAATTTTGACGAAAAAAACATATGTTTTGGGGGCATTTCTCAAATGAAGGAGGGCGCAAACCGCATGTTCCCCAGATTTTTTGTTCTCGAGTTACGAAGCGTAGAAGCCGCAGTGGCAGAAACTAGTATTTTTGCCTGCCGTCGCAGGTCGCGTGTTTGACACCCTCTGCTGGCGCTAGTTTGTTTTCTCCATCCTTTTAACTTTTCCCCTCATTTAATAGGTACTATAAAGATACCTTGACGTATTCAAATATTTTTATGAATTTAATTGTTTTCTAAAAAAAATGTCAAACTTGTCACTCAGGTCGATTTTTGGTCAACTTTGACAGGTCATTACTTTGTCTGTACTTAAGGTAAATTTTCTTTCTTTAGCTCTATAGAAAGCCCAAAGCAAGCCCATTATAGATATAATAATATCATTATGATCTGCTGAATAGCCGCTCCGCTACCTTCACGTAAACGTTGTGAAAAATAACAAATGTTGAAAGTTTGAAATCGATTTTCTCAAAAAACCTATTTTTGTAAATTTTAATTTTTTAAAATTGTTTTAGATATAATAGTCGACTACAAGAAAAAACCATCTAGAAATGTAATATTTTGGTTGTATGTCCTCTATTTGAGCCGCAATCGCGTGAAATGTGTGCTCATTTGACTAAAATACAGCAACCTTACCGGCATTGTGCGCCTCTACGATTTCGAAAATATGTTTTTATTTTTGTTTACGTTTTCAAAAAGGAACGTAAAGTAGGCGAACTTGTGATATTCATTGTAATTTAAAACTTGAAATAAGAGAGAAAGCACATAAGCACACTACAAAACAATGAGTAACAAGTATATACAAATCAAAAGGCAACGCATACATGTCAAAAATTGTTTCTATATAGAACGGTTCAAAGTAAACGAGGGTGGCTACTCATTACCCAGCCTATTACGATTGAATGATACATTCTCACATTATTCAAATCTTGTACATAAATCTTCGGGAAATATGCGCCGGGTTTTGTTATCCTCACATCTTGCTGATCGCCGACGGTTGACTGCACAGTTCGTGCACCTTCAGTAATGTAGAAACGCGCGCGCAGAACCAGCAAAAAACACAAAAACATCGATGGCACATTTTCCGAAGTCAGTACATCTTTTTTTACTAGTTCGACGTAACTGTGAATCAGTTTTTACACTGTGTAGGAGCCACGCAGTCTACAGTTGCAGTTTTGAACATGCCGGCACGCACTCACTGAATTTCTAAATTTCGGGACACAAAGCGGTACGTCCACGCCTTGACACGTGTATGCAGCTACTCTGTGCTTTCGCAAATCGTTTCTAGGGCAACGTTCAAGGCGCCTTCCTCCAGTGTCTTCCTCCACACGTGTGAGGATCGGATGCCCCTTGGTGGGTTTACCTTCTCCCACTCTTTTTTCTTGAGCTCCGGAAACGCGTGAGCTCCTCTGGCAAATGAGATGCCCCTTGATCGGTTTACCTCCGAGCTTTCGTTCTTTGAGTCCTGGCAAGCATGTGGAGCAGCCGTAGCAGGGGGGGATCGAGTCCCTTTGATCTTTCATGTTGCTGGACGTCGCCTCCAACGAAGCTTTGCGCGTTCGTTACGGAGCTCCACCATTCCCTGTAGAATCTGTCAAGTGCCTACATGGATGCCTGGTGCTTGAGCACGCCGCCCACTCCATCACACGAGCTTTTCCCGTGCCCTGATGCGGAGAATATCCACTTGGCGACGACATTCCTTTTCTTGAATTCGTACACCTGGTGCCTGTTTTTGAAGTGGCTTGGAGCACCGTCTGAAATATAAACGAGTTGCGTGAAAATAGGCAATACTTCCTCCAGCCGCCCTTCGACGACGTTGAGCGCAAAGAGCGCATGGGACGAGTCATGGACGGTGTACTGCCGCTCACTATGTAGCCACGCAGGTAAAGATGGAAACCAACTTGCTCTTCCAGTGATGTCCTTGCACCGCGCGCTGGATCACGACACTCCAGTTTTCAGCAAAATCGAAGTGCAAGATGACGGCACGTTGACTTCACATGCGCTTTCTCGAGCCATATGACTCTTCGCTGGGCGCGTCTGATGAAGAAGTTGGGAATGTATTTTTTTGTCCACTTTTGAAACTCGTTAAAGAAATTCCAGAAGATTTATGTACAAGATTTGAATGGTGTGAAATTTTATCATTCAATCGTAATAGGCTGTATAATGAGTAGTCATCCTCGTTTACTTTGAACCGTTCTATATAAAAACAATTTTTGACATGTTGCGAGGCCTTTTGATTTGTATATACTTGTTACTCATTGTTTTGTAGTGTGCTTATGAGGTTTCTCTCTTATTTCAAGTTTTAAATTACAATGAATATCACAAGTTCGCCTACTTTACGGTCCTTTTTGAAAACGTAAACAAAAATAAAAACATATTTTTGAAATCGTAGTGGCGCACAATGCCGGTAAGGTTGCTGTATTTTAGTCAAATCAGCACACATTTCACGCGATTGCGGCTCAAATAGAGGACATACAACCAAAATATTACATTTGTAGATTGTTTTTCTTGTAGTCGACTATTATATCTAAAAGAATTTAAAAATAAAATTTACAAAAATGCGGTTTTTGAGAAAATCGATTTCAAACTTTCAACATTTGTTATTTTTTACAACGTTTACGTGAAGGTAGCGGAGCGGCTAGTCAACAGATCATAATGATATTATTATATATCTATAATGGGCTTGCTTTGGGCTTTCTATAGAGCTAAAGAAAGAAAATTTACCTTAAGTACAGACAAAGTAATGACCTGTCAAGTTTGACCGAAAATCGACCTGAGTGACGAGTTTGACATTTTTTTTAGAAAACAATAAAATTGCTAAAAATATTTGAATACGTCAAGGTATCTTTATAGTACCTAATAAATGATGCGAAAAAGATAAAAAAGTGGAGAAAAAAAAACTAGCGCCAGCAGAGGGTGACAAACACACGACCTGCGACGGCAGGCAAAAATACTAGTTTCTGCCACTGCGGCTTCTACGCTTCGTAACTCGAGAACGAAAAACCTGGGGAATATGCGGTTTGCGCCCTCCTTCATTTGAGAAATTCCCCCAAAACATATGTTTTTTTCGTGAAAATTAAAAATGAGACCCTTTTAGCCTGCCCGATTTGAGATGAAACCACCCCTATATATATATATATATATATATATATATATATATATATATATATATATATATATATATATATATATACAGGGTGTTTCATGAAAGGTGGACAAATTCGATATTGCGAAAACTACGCGTCGCAACAAAAAGAGGCCTGTGTCTTTTTGGTCCTGGGCCAGGAGCCTATATTAGAAAATTATAAAAGTCCGAGATAATTAAATTGTTAATTATTTTTGCGTAGTAAACTTTTTTAATATTGTGTTTAAGGGCATAGTTTCAACTAGAAAATTGCTCAGCGTCATCAAAAAACACTAAATTAACAAATTGCAGAACGATAGAAGGCACGGAAAGCATTTTACGGCTTTCTGAAAAACCGTACAAATTCAACGGGTTTTTATGTTTCGGTTTGTTATCGGTGCGCATCTCCGCCCCGGCAGCACCGCGCCCCGTGGAAAAAAAGTGCAACCAACCTCTGCTGCGCTGTCATCGCGCGACGCAGCAGAATCTGGTTGCGCTATCTCTCCACGGGGCGCGGTGCTGCCGGGGCGGAGATGCGCACCGATAACAAACCGAAACATAAAAACCCGTCGAATTTGTACGGTTTTTCAGAAAGCCGTAAAATGCTTTCCGTGCCTTCTATCGTTCTGCAATTTGTTAATTTAGTGTTTTTGATGACGCTGAGCAATTTTCTAGTTGAAACTATGCCCTTAAACACAATATTAAAAAAGTTTATTACGCAAAAATAATTAACAGTTTAGTTATCTCGGACTTTAATCATTTTCCTAAATAGGCCCCTGACCCAGGACCAAAAAGACACAAGCCTTTTTTTGTGACGCGTAGTTTTCGCAATATCGAATTTGTCCACCTTTCGTGAAACACCCTGTATATATATATATATATATATATATATATATATATATATATATATATATATATATATATATATATATATACCGGGTGTTCATATTTAATTCGAACAGATTTATTTTAAAAAATCCGTAAAATATGCACTGATACAGTTTGTGCAGGTGAGTTATATGGCCAGGGGTACATTATGTGGGTGGCTAATCGTTGCGATAAGTAGGCGAATTAATTAAAATTCGTTAATTAACCTTTTGATTAGTGGAAATAAACATATGGTTCCAATTGGAAACTTAGAGAGCGGTGCACAGTAGGGTGCACATACACAGAGCCGTGGGGTGATAAAAAATATCCAATTGAAAGGCGAAAAAAGTTACACACACACAAAAAAGAAGAGTAAAGTGCCGAGAAAAAAAAAAGTTATATTAATTTACAAGGATATTCAAGGCAAGACACAAGAACGCTAGATACACGGAGAGTACGCTTAAAAATGACGGAGTTGAACACAAGAACTTACAAAAATAAGAATAAAAAATAAAAATAAGTAAGGGGCCTGACGTCCGTCGACGTTTCGACAGTGGCACTGTTTTCTTCAGGACGGAAGCCCACATAAAATAGTCTTGCTTTGTATGTTTACACAGCCTTGATGTTGGTACGCCTCAATGGGTGACCGGCCTCGTAGCTGTAGACGAGAAATTTAGCCAGGGCAGTACAACCGCTAACCTGGGGGTCTTAACGTGCATCACGCCGTAGTGATCACACGAACGCGTGCCGGTACGAAACTCATCCAGATCGAAACGTGCGGGGGCGGTGGGTATCGAACCCAGGAGGCTCCAAGCGCAAGCTTTCGCTCCAAGCTCCGAGCTGAGACCCAATTACCCCGGCAGTCCACATGGCGCAGTAGGTTGGCTTTATGCAAGATCTAGGGGGAGGGTGTTGTTAAAAGGGGCTTGTATGGAAAGGGAAGCGCGGGGGATTCCAGGGGTGAGTCCACTTTTGTCGCGATGAGGGGTGACGGTTGTAGGTTCTGTTCGGAGGTGCATTCAGGCTGGGTGGAAACGGTGCAGTGAGTCACTGGTGGCGCTCTTGTATGCCCGGGTTGTGTGGAGCTATCTCTTCCTCTGTTTATAAAAGCTGGTTCGTCCAGACCTAAAAAAAGAAAAAAAGAAGAAGGATTAGGCAGGGCAGGGGCGTTGCGGTAGACGGTCGCTGTGTATTGTTGACAGAGTACCCAAATCCTTGCTAGTTTAGCACTGAAATTTATGAATTATGAACGACTCACGAATTTCTCTATTTGTTTGAGTCTTGAAGCCACTCTGCATGATGACTAACTTTACATTCGTTATTACATGTTCTGGCTGGCTGAAATGTATGGATGCTGGAAGGATTGGTTTGCACCTAACGTCTGACTTATGGTTGTTGAATATGCGACGAAACGTGGTTTTAGTTTGTCCAACCGTTCTTTACATGTGTGGCATTTAATAAGGTATATTACATTGTCCGAGTGACCGAGTCACAGTCGATGTTACTGCTAATCGTTTGACGGAAGTGCGAATTTGTGCTAGATACAATGTTAGTGGAATGCATTTGACGGCAGATCTGACAAAGGGACTTACGAAGGAAAAGCCCTACCCTCTTCTTCACCTGCTCGCTTTGCGGACAGCAACATCGAGAAGCAACTGTTGTTAAGTCAGAACAAGAGACTTTGTTAGATTGAAACGTGTGAGGTTGTTGTAAAACGCTCGTGCAATGTGGGGCATCAGTACATTTGGACTCGTCTGAATCGCCTACCGCAAACATGACTATGGTTAAAAGCTGAGATTTTTAAAGGTGAATATATCAACAAATAAAACCCTGCTTCCGCTTGTTTTCTTCTCCTGGTGCTCTTCCATCACGGCATTGAAATTCGCATGCCATTTAACGAAATATATGTATAAAAAAGGAACTTTCCTCGATCTAACTAAATATGGTAATCCACAAAATAAAAATGTAACGTATATGTAACGATACGTTCCATTTTCTTTTTTTAACTGTAACGGGAACGAGTTCCTTTTTCACATGTGGAACTTGTAACGGGAAAGCGTTCCAAAAATCAGAAGAAACGAGGAACGATTCTTTGTTCATTTTTTGAGGAACGTGTAATAGAACACTGCTTCAGAGCCACAGTAAAACAATGCGTTCGGAACATTCGAGTATGCTTAAATTAAAAATTAAACAAGCTAAAGAAAAGTACAATAACGTAACCCTTTGCAAGTTTATGAAAGCAACTCTTAAAAAATTCTGGAACCCCATTAATTTCAAAAAGGCAAAAACAGCTAGTCTCAGACCCTCATAAAAGCAGGAGATGGAAGATGAATTCAGTAGCTACTTTGATTTTTGTTTTTAATGCTGGCAATGGCACTCACTCTTCTATCTACAAATGACAACGACAATGAAAAGAATTCTAACAGTCACCGAGTCAGGCGTTCTTGCACTATACTGTTTAAACTTGACACAAAAAAAAAAGCAACGGTCCCGATGAAATCCCAAATATGCACCTAAAACGGTATGCCGAGTGGGTTAGTAGGTATTTAGCACTAATTTTCAACAGGTCTCTCAGCTGTTCTTCGATGCCAGCCGAGTGGAAAATGGCAAAAGTTGTACATATTCACCGATCTTCCGAACACACCCCAGCAACAAATTTCAGACCCATATCTCTTACATGTACATGCGGTAAACTCCTCGAACATATACTGAAATTCATAACGGTATTTCTTAAGAAACACAATATTTCATGCGCGCAGGAGCACGGCTTCCCGAATGGATTATCAACTGTCACACAACTGGTCGAGACTCTCCATGACTTTGCGACGGGTATAAACAACAGAAGCCAGGTAGGTGTAATATTTTTAGACAAGTCGAAAGCTTTTGACCGTGTTAAAACAAAACGAACACACAATGTCGGTGAGGTTCTTATTGTATGTTGGATTGAAGACTACTTAAGAAATCGGTTTCAATTTGGATATCATGAAGGACACGCCTCTCGACCTGTCGAGGTACTGGCTGGTGTCCCGCAATGTTCTGTTTTGACTCCACTTTCGTTTTTCAATATAAGCGACACTGCCAAGGGCATCGATGCTAATATAAAACTTTTTGCCGACGATTGTATCATGTATCGCGAGAAACAAGCCAAGAGGACCAAATTCTACTAAAGGGTGATTCCACGTCAGTTCGTGCAATTATGGTCCGGGTCATAATTTAGATATTTTTGTTAAAACTAGATACGAAAGCCATGTTCTTGGGAGGAACATTCAGCTATATATGAACGCCGTGACAATTTTTTTTTCCACTGAGATATAAATTAGAGAAGCTCGAGGCGTAAAAATTGAGAAGATTTCACGATGCTACTTTGCACAGTCGTCATTTTCTCATCGAAGCTTTCACGTCACCATAACTTTTTAAATACATTTTACAAAAGGATATACAACACATACACAAAATGTTAAAAATATCAATAATATATTTTTATAAAAAGAAATCAAACATGACATTAAAACGCGTTTTAGAGACATATTCACAATTCTTTTGCAAATCAACCATCTTTCATAATACTTCACAAAACATACCAAAATGCGCGTCTTTAAATATTATTTACGAATATAGAAAGATAATATGCCCACCTTTAATTGTATTTTTGTTATTAACGGCGAAATGCCGCTGATTTCTCAAAATGTGGCAAAACTGGGCGTCGATATATAAAAAAACTCCATCTTCTATTTTTTTTTAAGCTCTCCTTGGCACTTTGCAGTGACTTTAACTAACTTGTGACGGCAAAACATTGAGTAACGTATGACCTCCGAGCGGGAAAAGCTACGACAAACGTTCACTCGGAGCAAGCCGACGTGTTCGTCATAGCGGCTTTGCCGCATAACGTCGCCTTTATGGAAGCGTCAAAAGCTGGAAAGCGGGACTCTATCGTAGAGAGTGGAAAGTCCTGCTGTTCCGAGCATTGCTTTATCGTTGCGTGACCTACCCCCCCCCCCCTGCCCCCTTCTTCCCACCCCTTATCTCGAACAAGAAACGCCTGCGAACGTCACTGCTGGCGGCAGTTACGAATCGTAAGCACATCACATTACCTTGAAACCCAAAGCTAAATACAAGAAGAGTCCCTTACGAGAAATTAAGGCGAGAGTAGTTCTAAAGGACAATATGCAGGTCATTTGGACAGGAAACACTGCAATCTAAACTCTGAGACGATGAAAAAAAGAAAAAAACAACAACGGAGAGTGCGAAACGAAATTTCAAACGCAGCTGAGCTTATTCACAAGAAGAACGACAAGGAATGCATGTCCACACAGAAGGCAAAAATAAGGAAGATAAAGACATGCGACCGCAAAGGTTTGACCGAACCTAACCAAACTAAATCACTCCAAGGTTAAAGGGGCCCTGCAATTACTTTTTTACTGGTTTTAATTTGCACCGAACCTGAGCGCACTAAATGTAGTAACTTAATGAAACTTTTTTTTCTCAAATTTCGCTTTATTTTAAAAGTTATAGGTGAATTAAAATTACAAAAAACAAGCAAAAAATAACCTCCTTCATGACGTCTTTGGCCGCTTGAGCGGCCGTGAACTAGAGGAGGGTGTTAGAGGCGGGGTTTATGCCGCACGTCCGGGAGCTTCCTGGCTCGTGACGACGACCATTCCCCGAAGTGAAGAACCCAGGGGTCCAGTGGAGGTGGGAGAATTGGTAACGTAACGAACGGTTTAATTACATGGTTGCGATACAGTCGTCAAATCCGAGAGAACTCCTGAGCAGCCTCACGCTCCGCCTTATATAGGGTCCGTTTTCTCCCTCACTCCCCGCCAGGGCAGCAAGTGCGCAGCAGCAACCCGCCGTCAAGTGCGTCGTAGCAAGGTCCGCCGCGTCGTAGCCAGAAGTGCGTCGTAGCCAAAGTTCTCCGCAGTTAGGTCATGCCTCTCTCCCTTTCGTGAGCGCACCAACCCCCACGCACACACACACGTCCCGTTGACGTCACGGACGCGCTGAGACCTGTCTCCGCAGGCGCAGACACGTAGGCGACGGTCCCGTACTCGTCGGGACTCGTTTCGTGCAGGAACAGACAGGCGGGCGACGGTGCCGGACAGATTCATGACTCGTTTCCGCAGCGTTGAAACTCGGAAGAAGGTTGCCGAAGGTTCCATTCTTAACAAGGGGTAGTGAGCTCAGCGAGCGCTCACGGCTGCCGCACTCCGCGTCGACGGCTCGAGAAGCGCCACTAAACCATGTTCTTGATGGGCTGTATGAAGCGGGCAGCCAAAGCGGCTCGCATTGCATTTGCTGCGCGATTAAACACTAATTCGGCATGACACTTCATTGGCCACAAACGACAGCAATCACTTGGTGAAGATCAGTTCAGAGCGGGAGCCACTTCGCGCTGCCATACCGCGAAACGGCCAAACAGCAAGCCAAACCTCCCCCTTAGTCCCGTCAACTGCTCCAGAGCCTTATATAGCCTACATATTGAAGGTAATCATTTGGCCGGTGACCACCTCAGCACTTAGTAAGGTTCCAAGTGTCCGATCTCCTTCTCGAAAGTCTGTCAAAGGGAAGACAGTGTTTCGAAGTTTGTGGACTCTATCTCTTACTAAAAGCATTGGTACGACTAATAATAATTCTGCGTAGTCGCTAAAACAACATCCACAAAAACGGCTCATAGAACAAATGTTATCGCTTCTCTGCCTAGTAACACTCAGGACGAAGCCAGTCAAGGCGGTTGCTTCACTTTAAAATAGTTATTTTGCTTATCTTTACTAGTTGGCTAGTTGAATAGGGTCAATAAAGTCGCGATAGTCACTTACCAATTGAGAACGGCAAGGAGTGTTTTTCGAACGCCTGGCCTCCAGCACGCGCCCCATGCCTTCCGTCGTGCTTTGACTGCGCGCTCGAGCTCGAGGGGCGCGAGACGTCGAAGCGTTGTCAATGATAGAAGGCTCGCGCTGGAGGCGGGAGAACTGAAGCTCCTCTCTACGGTTTTCAACTTGTCAGAGAATATTGAGAAACTTAGCGACTTTTGACATTTAGTCAAGATGTACGTACCATGTTCAATAAAAGGTCACTAGAAAGTCTGTAGCGTTTCTATTGACACTGGCTGCTACAGAAAGTCAACTGAATATTTTAAACACGAAGTAAAGTATTTCTGATGACACTTTCATCAGGAAATCAGCAGAAAAATATTAACGTAAAGTTAATAGAAAGTCAACAGCTTTTCTTTTGACTCAGGCAGAAGAAAATCATCAGAAAAGTTTCAACACAAAATCAACAAACTTTCTGTGAACCATGTCAACAGGAAGTCAAAGTCAAAGAAAGTAATCAGAGTGAACAAGAAGTCAACACATTTTTAATAAAAAGTTTAAAAAAAACATTTTTATAGGTGTTTATAAAACTATATATGCATCTCCGTCATGCCGGACCCCGCACACGACCGGAGACCATATAAAATAATATTAAACTTTTTTCTTTTTATAAACTAATATAAAGAAATAATGTCAATAAGTTTTTTTTAAATAACCTACAAAAAACGTAGTTACAACTTCTTTTAATTTTTTATAAACAAGTCTACAAAACAAAGTCTATTGTTTTTCCTTTTGATTTTTTTAGAAAGTAGCCTACAAAAAAAACGTTATTACAACTTCTTTTTCGATTTTTTATAAATAAGTCTACAAAAAAGTTCAGTATTTTTTCCTTTGAAAGTTTTTTTGACAATAATCAATACAACGTGCGTTTATAAAGGAATTCAATAGGATCCCGGAAAGTCAATAAGAAGTCTAAAAAAATTAAAAAGAATGTTGAGATCTGTTTTTGTAAGGGCGAGGAAGGCGCGCTTTGTTGGGATACGCGGGAGCACCATCGCGAGTTTCGCAAGTGTTCCAAAAGGCGTGTTTCGCGCATCGGAATGCAGGAAGGAGCACGCCAATCAGAGGGCAACATAGAGAACGCGTAGAAAACGCGCGATCACGAGGCAGCCAAGCGTGCGTCGTCGTTGGTTCAGATCGGAGGGAAACAAAAGCACGTGGAGCGTTTGGGGGTAAACAAACGCACGTGGTGCGCAAAGAGCACTTGAAGCATTTGCAACTACTTCGTGCAAGTATGGAGGAAGCGTCTGCATCGTTGTTCAGTCAGGTGTGAATTATTATTGTTCCAACACGCACCACCGTGGTCGTGTTTTGTTTTTGCATTGCATTGCATATTTCGGAACGTTCAATCTTGGTACTTATTGTCGTTCATACAAATTATTTTGCCTAAAATAAATGCCTGGTGGAGCTTTTTTTTTTTCTGGAAGAAAGAACAATTGAAGGAATTTGTGCGTATCATAGTATTGTAAATTAGCTTTTATTCGCGTCTCTCGTTTTTTGTTGCAGCGCACGTTATTAATTAAGACTGGAAGGTTATAATCTACCTACTTTGTGCCTCGTAAAATGCTATACTTTATGGATCCTGGCATAAAATCGTCATCGGTGTCAGATGCCTTCGGTATTCTTGTTGCTCAGACAATGTGTGCTTGTGTTCAAACTTGTCAATATGTTAAATACAGATATTTACACACTACATGTACAAATTTGTGTTTTCTACTAAAGTAATTTATTAGTTTTTGATGAATGGTAATTTTTAATTCGTATTCACTAGTTTGAATGAATTAGCGACCTAGTGTAAGCGCCAGTTCTTTTACATTCGATATTTAAATTACTTCACTCGTAATATTGATAGCTTAATTCGGACCACGCGATATTCGCGGAGGAGGAAGGGCGCGGTCATGCAACTCAATTTAACGATCTACAATTCTTCAAGATTTGATTTTTTTTAATAAAAAATTGGGGCGCTTATATTTTTTTTCGGCGTGGAAGGTTGCTTTTGTGCAAGCACGCGCATGTACGCATATCTTTTTTTTTTTTTAACTTACTTAGGTTTTAATCTTATCACCTCCACACTGCTATTTACTCGTATAAACATAAGTCATGTTGCCAAAAAGACAACTAGCGCTTTTCGTAAACGACTGAGACCTGCACCGGTGCTACCTCTAGCGGTTAATAAATAATAATATAAAAAACCGTAACTAAAACCTTCAGCCTTTCCACTTTGGTGAAGAAGGAAGACCAGCGAAGCTGTACTATGGTGGGAATGAAGTAATGGTCGGCCGCAAGTCGGCAAGCCAGAGTGGAAAGGCTGGAATGTTTGCCGCCATCTATGAGCGACGGCGCAACCAGACAACCAGAAAACACAACACTCTGGACAGCTACCGCCATCTATGAGCGACGGGGGCAACCAGAGTTTTGTGTCGACATTTCTTTGCGGACGGACACGATCCTGGGAAAACCTGCCCTCAGCTCCACTGTAATATCGAAATACCATTGGAGCTAGTAAGAAGACCATTTCTCCGGCACGCGAAACGTTTTCGTGTGAAGCCAGTATTCCGACTACGCTCTTGAGCAACTAACGGGGTGGGGTGTCGGATAGCAGGTTAGAAACTTCAATTGGTTATCACCAATATAAGGTGAAAGTAAAAATATCGTTTCATATCTCTTTGAATGTAATCTAGACACTTACCGTCTGCGATTTTCCTATGACAATCCACAATCGAATTCCTTTTTGTACGCTACCAAATACATGTGGCAGTCTTTAAACCGAAATACGAACAAGTCCGGCGTTTCGGGACCTCCGGCTAAGCCCATTGGGTTTATAAAGGAAGTTATAGATGCCTTTTATTTTTTGGATGTGAGGTTTCCGCGAGAATATCTGTCAACAGTAACGCGCAAAAAATTGACGCGCGACCTCCCTGATGTGTTTTTCCCGGTTCCGATGTATAGACTCCCTTATGCTACATGTCCGCGACAATACGGCATTGCACGTTCAAAGAAAATGTGCGTCCCTCCTTGTGTTAGAAGCTTTTTCTTCCGCCTTCATACCGAAACGTTGCTCGTGAAGGTATGGCTTGAAAAGCGAGGTATCTACGTCTCATGGAGTGTAATACTGTTTACTTTGCTAAACAGCTTGAGACTATTGAGCACGCTTTCTTGTACTGCTGGGACGCAGTTTTCTTCTCAATCGTTTTGCAAGACCTAAAAAAAAAAATTTACACGTTAGGTTTTTAATAGGTTTCCTCCCGATAGATAAGCGCCTTACGATGTGTTTATGGTTTTGACATTGTACAGTCTTTGGAAGTCCCGTATGGCGGTACGTCATGCAAAACAAAACCCTAAATCGGCGCGCCTTTTTTTTTAACTTGTCGTGCAAGTGAAGACTGTCCTTGAAAGTGTTGATACCACGTCCGAATGGGTTAACCTGTTAGCGCTCCCAACGGCCCCAAGACAGGGGAGGAGGAGGAGGAGGAATTCCGTAAAGTAGTAGAGAAAACGGAGTTTGTCATGCGGGAAAAACGCCGACGATGTCCCGTCCGAAAAACAGAGGGAAACGTAAAGGAGATCAGAGAAAGGAAACAGGAGATGGGGAAGGAGGAAGGAAGGAAAGAGAAGAAAAGCCGGTGATCAGTGTTAATAGTCACTTGTCGCTACACATACATACCCCCCCCCCTACACACACACACACACACACACACACACGTGCTGTTCTGGAGTTGGCTGCTTTTAAAATTGTGGTAAAAGTCCAGAGTCCTTTAAACAACGCAAAAAAGGAACTGGATCTGTCTGCGGCGGGCTCGAGAGCCCCGTAGAAAAATAGTGTCATCAGTTTCCTCCAGTGGAGGACGAAGGTCCTGAAGCTGCTGGGAGAGTCTCTGCCGTTGAACGTTGTATTTAGGACATTCCCAGAGCATGTGGTCGGCGTCTTCTGAGACCTTACAGAGGCAATTTTCTTTTTGCCCCATCGATACAATACTTTTCCGGTTTTCGCACTTCCAGTGCGGAGGCGAAGTATATAGAACTGTGGCTTCTGCTCGGCTGAGGCCACTTAGAGGCAAGGTTGATGCCTTGATTCTTCCGCTGGACCCAATGATGAAATATGGAGACGAACTTGCTTTTGGAGCCAGCGGTCGTCTGACGGACACTTGAGTGTCGGAGCAGAAATCGTGGGCTTGAGAACAAGACAGAGGACGTTGTGGTTTATACGCAATGTGCTAAATGTGCATAATAAAGAAGAAGAAAAAAATTGCGGTGGCTTAGCTCGGCTATGCCAGGATATACGTAGCGTGAGCTTATGCGCACAAAATGAGAGGCGCTATCAAGCAGCTCCGGTGCAGCGTCAGACTTGGCTACTGCTCAACGGAGGCACACGGCTGGGCACGCGGCGGCGCCAGTGCGTCTGCCGCGGCTATGACGCCACACCTCTGGAATGCGAAGGCCGGCGAGGCGCGTGCGGTGGCGGTAGAGCTCGCGGCGGTGGCGGCTCCGGCACGCCAGCTGTGCGCCGTGTGACGTCACTGCTCCTCGCGCTTGCGCAGATTGGCGGGCGCGCGCGGTGGCAGCGGAGCCCGCGGCGACGGCGGCTCCGCCCCGCGAGCTGTGCGCCGTGTGACGTCACTGCTCCTCGCGCTTGCGCAGCACGGAGCACGGCTCATTATGAGAGCCACGCGAAACTGCTCAACCTCGACCAGTGTAGCTAACGCTACAAAAAAAGCGCGTGCGTGGTTGAATGATTACCGCGCTTGGCTGTCGCGCGGAGGGTCCAAGTTCGATTTCAGGGAGCGGAACGTTATTGTATTTATTCTTTCAACTTGGCGTTCTCGTAAGTTCGAGAACATTGTTGTCTGATCGAGTTACAAATGTTCTACTCGCCGAAAATTCTACGCCGAATGTTCCAGAAATCCACGCGGGTACAAAAGGAGCTCCGCGTGGCGAGCCGGAGTCAGTTTCGCCCCTGCGCTCGACCTTGCTGTTTCGCCGACATCGACGCCTGCGACGCTAACCTTCTTCTATTTCGTTTTGGGCACAAGTTCGCCCAATCAAACTTTCAGTTTCTTCAGTTATTCGCCGCCTCCTCATTTGTCATTCGTGACAGTAGCATAAATCTGTAAGCTTTACAAAATTATTTGTCTTTTAACATTATTTTTTGAGTACTGAAATGTATGGGCATTCACAACCAAAAACGATTAACCTTTTTCTTTTTCGCTGATATAAATGAAAAAAAAATCGGTCTTTGTAATTGTTAATTAGGCACTGCATAAAACTGTCGATATGCCTTTGGTCCACGGGTCGTTCGAGTGTTCTCGTTCGAGTGCGCATGGGTCGTTCGAGTGTACATTCAAGATCGACTGCTGAAACATCAAAAACATAATTCAAGTTATAGTGGCGCTCATCGGGATTGTCCACGGGGCGTCGACATTGACAGATTTTGATGTAGGGGAATGCGTAAAAGAATAAAAAAAATAAAAGTTCTCCTGCCCCGCATCGAGATAGACAGTCGGCATCTGTACGTTAGTGGCCTGGCTGGTATATACTACGTATTGTCGTACCCCTGCAGTGCAAGCGTCCGTCGGCCAAGTCTGCCGGAAAGATCTGGAAGAAAGCCGGTACTGCAGGCATGGTGGTCGGTAACAATTTGAGATGCCTCGAACTGTTTTTAGAGCGCAGCTCTTATACTCCGTGTCACTAGTTGCGTGCAGTGCATGCGAAGGCAACGCCAGGCGAAGAGAGAAATAGGGAGCACAAGGAAGGCGGGAGGGAATAGGAGGGTAAAACAGGGCGAAGGAACGAAGGAGAGCACTCGGGACGTTAGAGAAGAGAGGAGGTATCTCTCTTCCTCCCCAGCCTTGCTAGCGCCCTTTCTCCCCTCGCCTGGCGCTGCCTTCGCCTGAACTGCACGCAACCTAGTGCGTTTCCGTCTTTCGCGGCGTCGGCGTTGCCGTCGGCGTAACGGCGCTAAATTTAGCAGGAAAATTGACGTCACGTGGCCTCAACACCAATTCAATTTCCCGCTAAATTTGGCAGGGAAATCAGTTTCTGTTGGACTTACCGGACAAATTCAGTTTCTCCGCTAGATTTAGCGGGAAAATTGACGTCACGTGACCTCAACACCAATTCAATTTCCCGCTAATTTTCATAGGGATGTGACACCAAGCTACGTGACGTAATTTTCCCCGCTAGATTCAGCGGGGAAACTGTAGGAAAGGAGGATTTTCCTCTTTGAATTTAGCTGGGAGTTTACGGAGGAGGAGGATGGAGGAGGGTACGCAGGAGGAGGGAGAGGGTATGAAGGAGGAGGAAGTACCCTCCCCTCCTTCTCCTCAAGAGCTGCGGTCTAATATCGCGTTGCAGAGATTTGAAAACGTCTTTCTTTTTTTTATCCTAAGGTTCGTAGATTGGACTAAAAGGGTTCAAAAGGTTCCAAACGTTTCAAAATGTCAAACTTATTACATTAAAAATTCGACAATTCTGAAATTTTTCAGTAAGTGGCGCCAAGAAATTCGGCAATTTTAGAACTTTCCTACTTATCACGCTAAAAAATTCGATGATTTTCAAGCTTTCGAACCTACTAAGTTAAAAGGTTCGACGAACTCCGAACTTCTGAGCAAAAGTGCAACGAAGATCGAACCAATTTCAATCACAGCATATAAATGTGTGGAGTGGAGCGGAAATCGCATTGGAGTTTCACTTGACCGATCGTGCCACCAACAACGACTTCCGGAATGATCGGTTTGGAGTGGCCTCGGCGCCTCGGTCATGTGCCCCGTACGTGAGAGTTTTCCTCCAGCTTTCGCACAGACCCTTTCCCCGTGTACAACTCCGTTGGGTGCCCCGCGAGGCGACCTGCGGGCCAGCGGATTCCTGGTTTTCGGGTTTGAAATTCCAACCGAGGCGCTGGGATGGGGCATCCATTCTAGCTTTAGTTGTTGTTTCTGAACGCATGTCTCGATTTCTTCGAATAAGTGGCTGGTTGTGAAAAGACGCTCGCAGAACACGACGCCCACGCGTGACAGCAAACGCTAGATTGGTGCTTAACTTTCTCCATTATCAAGCTAGTAACCAGCTGCACTTTAGACTTAGAGTGGCTAATATCTCCAGTCATCTAAAACGAAAAGTTCCAGACACCTGCAACTTGTTAAAGGGAAAAAACCCTATAAAAAAACGATTTGGGGCAAACCTCGATATGCGTGAATGAGAGGCTGTTCCAGCGAAAAGAAATACAAATACAAACCCGATGAACTCAGAATTAGCAAAACTTATCGAAGGATGCAACAGTTGCAGTGCTTTTTGGTCAGAGACAGTTGGACGCAAAGAAATAAATGATACAAATGGGTCGTAAGAGAAACAATCGTAGTAAAATCCACAGGGAATTGTATTTCCCAGGCCTCATACATCTTGGAAGGCCACTAAAATCCACTTTTGTTTCTTTTTTTTTTTTTTTTTTTTGAAGGGAAGGGGAGATGAATTTGTAGTTTAGATGTCACTTGGGGTTTTTCCGATAGGCTGTTCTTGGTTTGTAGGCTATTATAAAATCGTCTTGTGCATTTTTTTCTTGATGGGGGTGCGATTTGTTTTTTTTCCTTCGGTCTTGGTGGCAGAGGATATAGGGAGTGTTACGGGCTTTCGGATAAATCCAATAAAATTCGAACAACACTCACCGGTCAAATTTTTGTCAAATCGGATTTATCCGAGAAACTGAGAATTTGAACGTCACAATGGCCAAAATAGAACGGTATTTTACACATAAGCTTGGTCAAAGCACGGGTTCAGCAGTCCCGATGAGAGTCTTTCGAGTTTCCTTTCAAAACTCGGACTATTACATAAAGAGGTTCACCACGTTTATCTCGTCAACGATAGTTCAGGACAACGGGTCATTGTAATTTTGAGTCACGACAAAAGCCACCGTTCTAGTTTTCAGTTTGGAATTCTTATAGGAAGGTGCGTTCGTGTTCTTGTAACAGTGGAATGTATGATCATAGGGGAAATAGGGATAGATAAAGGTTCCATCTCACCACTCTACACCGGGCAGCCGCATGGGCGGAGCGGTGGAATGGGATGGAAAGAAAACGAACTTTCTACAGACTACGTCAAGGATTTCAGTGATTTAAAAGTGTTGACGTTTATTAAAGCAACGCTCGTGCGCAAATTTTGTTGTTGGACAGAGAGTATTACCAATGGCAAGAAGAACCCGAATGGCCAATTCAGCTGAAGAAATATTCTATACAGGCGAGTTCTGACGAATTTAGACAAATTTTCTGTCCGAATAATATTTTTTATTTAATTTTTTTAAAAATTGGGCACACAACAGAATTAAACTCCGAATCCAAAAAATCAAAAATTTATCAAAAATAAACTACAATAAACTAAAAAAAATATGGCAAAAAAGTGAACTCCGAAAAACACCCTCCAAATTTCACGAGAACTAAACTCCGAAAACACGGAATCCTATTTACGGGTCATCTAAGAATTCTCCGACAGCTGTGTTCCTGTATTGTCTGTTTTCCAAGTCGTTTTTTTTTAAATTTATTGTGAATGTGTTTTAAGGTCACTAGCCATTCTGAGAAAAAGTTGTACAGTTTGGATCGAAGTTTATCTACTGGTGTCAAGGTACACAAAGTGTATCTGTAAAGAGTACGGAGACGAGAGCATCGGCTGAATCTACTTGTTTATTTGTTTGAAAACACCGTCAATCCTTCTGGGATGTTTGCAGCTATTGAGACTAAAAACATACAATGTAAGGCAAATATCAATAGAACAAAAAACAAAAATATTGTTTCTTTCTTGAACCGGGAATCACCCGTCAGCTCCTAAATTTACAAAGTAGTTGGTTTTCAACTGGACCAATAAACAATTCAACACTTGCTTAACTAAAAAAAAAAAGTGCCTATCTAGACGAGTTTCGAAAGCTGTTATTATTAAAATAATACTCAACGAGTGTGTTGCTGTGTTGATGTCTAGTGGCTCTTGCTTCTGATAGCTTAACGTACTAGCTTTTATCAATCTTAAATGCGTCGTTCACGAGGAGGAACATAAATTTCAGTCGACCCAGTTTTGCGCGATCAGCAATGGTCAATAAACCAGCAATTTTCAGTAGTTCTGTTGCCGACTGAAAACGGCTGTATTTGGGGCAAACAAATCTTACTGCCTTTCTCTGGACGCTTTCTATACACCAACTCATGTTTACAAATTAACCGGAGCGCCCCTAGCGGGGACGCCACCGGAGCCGCGCACCGCGCGATGGGGTGTGCGAAAGAAGCGCCGCGTCTCGCGTCTACAAACGAGTGGAATGGGACGTTGTCCGCGTCGGTGTAAATCCCCGTGCTCTTTTTTTTTTTTTTTGCGTTGGAATTGTTGATTTTACCTTCTTCCTAGTAAGGTCTTACTACTTCAGTGGCTTGAGCGAGATTAACGAGTGCTCGTTACACCGCAAAACTTCGCGTAAATAATGTGACGTGCGACGATTCATTCCGCCTGTAAGCCGCAGAATGGAGGCTAAGGCATGATTCACATGATTAGAGGTTCTGCTCGCTATTTTCAGACGCGACGTCGCTTGGGCTGCAAAAGCGTGTACGATAGCTGGGAGGCTGGACGTCGATACTGAAAATCGCAAGCAGAATCGGACCAATTGAATCAGGCATCACAAGTCGGTGATGGTCACTGGTAACAATGATCAACATCTCCTTATATCTGCCTACACCGAGACTACTTACCCCAAGCAACCATCAAACTTAAAGAGACACACACACACCCAAAAAATGTTTTTACACTTTTGTACAGGCGATTTATTGTACCCGAAGACTCACCCAATTAATATTTTTGCACAGCTTCACGTATATTTTTAATAAAGTAAAAACAAAACAAAACAGCAACGGCTCAAAACCGAAATTGAAACTGGACTGGGAAGGAAGAAGAATTATAGAGGAGCAGAGAGTTGGCGGAAGTCACGTGGCTGTGCAACTTTTTTTTTCCAATCAACGTATTTGTAGCTTTTTTAGAAGCCACAAAAAATGAGTACCATGTTTCTTTTCTATTTTTAATACTGTGTGTGTGCCTTCGGTGACCAATGACTTTGATTATATTTGGTGGTTGTGCCTAAACCATAGAAAACGGCACGTGACCACGGAAAAGAAGTGAGCGCGACTCAAACCGGCGAGTTCTCGATCAGCGGTTTTCGGGCGGGAAGAAAACGAATTCCGAACTGCGAATTGTTTTCTGGGTTGTTGGGCTCTCACTTGCCATGTACAAGTAAAAACCTTGACGGGCATAATACCCTGTCAGTGCCCCTTAGTCTTTTGAGGCCTGCATTTACTTCTTATCGCAACGTTTGGTCTTCTGGCCAATGTCGTTTGAACGAGCAGACGACAGAGTTTGAAATGGAAGGCGACAGTTTGAAACGATCAGACGGCCATGCATGCTGAACGTGGTACGCGGGTGGTCCGGACAACTTGGCGGTTTTCCCGCGTTCATGTAGGAAGACAACGAATAAATCTGACGACCACAAGTATCCGTGAATCCAACCCAGATTCCCGCCCAGGATATCGTGGTCCGACGGTGTCTGGTTTTCCCTCTTCACGACAAACGTTCTCGGACGAACCGAGGAGGCAGAAAACACATTAGAAAAATTACGCCATCTTCCCGAGGGGAACCATGGGGTGATGCGGAGCATCGCGGATCGTTATTAACGGTCTTATTAACGGTGTTAGTAACGTTGTTAGTAACGTTGTTAGCTTGCGTGTTATTACGTTGTTAACTTGCGTTGGTTACCACACATCGCGTGAACGTTGTTGGAAACTCCGCGATGCTCCGCATCACCCCATGGTTCCCCTCTGGAAGATGGTGAAATTTTTTGTCTTCAGTGGACGTAGCGTTGCTGTTAGTTTGTGGGGTGGTGCTGACGCTTGCTTGCGCCAACCCACTAACTGACGGGACTGTTGCTTCCATCACACTTCATCGGAAGAACGGAGTGAAGTGGAGTCAACAGCGCTGAACTGAACGCGCGCAGCGCGCTACCGCTGCTTATATTCACACTTGAAGGAGAGGAGACTAGAGGAGGAGAGTTGCGCATGCGCGCGCGGTGTGAGTAGAAGCGAACGCACGCGAAGTGCACGCAGCTGGTAGAGAGAGAGAGAGCGGAGAGAGTAACGCGCAGCTGTTGGAGAGAGGGAAGGAGGAGAGTTGCGCATGCGTAGTGTGAGTGCGGACTACGACGCCGACGCCGCGGGACATAGACCTGAGCAAGAGATGCTCCGCATCTAAAACTGATCTTCGCACCTTTCCCGTCTCTTCTGGTACAGCCAGTGTTGGACAAAATACTCGATAAAAGTATTTAAGTTAAGTTACTAAATACCTGCTTCGTAAAGTATTTAAAATACTACCCAAGTTACTTTCACTGTAATGTATCTTGAGTAGAGTGCAAATACTTAGAAATGTAATTCAATTCCTTTTGAAGATACTTCCGCATTGCGTAATCTGTATCGACGTCAGTGACAACGACAATTATACAGCTGCGCAAATCTGGTTTACCACAATGGTTTATTAGCACGCAACAACATAAAACGAAAAAAAGTATCGTAGAGCTATTTTATGCGGTCCAACTATAAGGAACAGGATATTGTCACGAATGACAAATGATGAGGCGGCGAATAACTGAAAAAACTAAACATTTAATGGGGCGAACTTGTGCCCAAAACTATAGAGAAAGGCTAGCGTCGCAGGCATAGATGTCGGCGAAACAGCAGGATCGAGAGCCGGAGGGAGACTGACTCCGTATCGCCACGCGGAGCACCTTCTGTACCCGCATGGGTTTCTGGAACACTCGGCGTAGAACGTTCGGCGCGTAGAATATTCGTGACTCAATCAGACGACCAGGTTCTCCAACATTCGAGAATGTCAAGTTGAAAAAATAAATAAAAGAGTAGTCCGCTTCCTAGAATCGAACCCGGAGCCTCCACGCGAGAGCCAAGCGCGGTAAGCATTCGGCCACGCGCTTTTTTCTTTTTTCTTTTTGTTATTTGGCCACCCGCTTGCTTGGCAACGCGCGTAGCAATGGGGGATTGTAGTAGACCGTTTCCGCAGCCGGCTAAGCACCCGGATAGCGCTCCGTAATCCGCCACAAGACATTAAACTATGCAGACAAGGCTGGCGGCGCGCACGCGCAGCTGCGGCGTTTTTGTTCACGGATACCGTAGCGGAGGAGTAAAACGGTCTACTAAAATTGCCTAATATCACTGATACATGTTGCAAAACATTTCTGGGACAACAAGAAAGAGGTCGCTTTAGCTATTGGGGAGGAGATTAGACCGTGGCGTTCCAAGCGGTTAACTTTAGAACTATACGGATGGGGACAACGAATACAATAGGGAAGCAAAGTCAAATATACAAAAAGCAAAACATTTTTTTGTTGTTGTCCACTTTATATTATTTTTTTTTGACACTCAAGTCTGCATTGTTGTCGTAGGTCGTTTACCGGTCTGCGTTGCGCCTCAGTGTGGCTATCTTTGCTTCCGTAAGACCACCCCTTTTGTTCCAGGATTTTTGGGGAAAAGCTCTACGAAACAAAAGGTGCCGTTGGGAATGCGAAGGGAAAACCTTTGTTGTACGAAATTTGGGCTGAAATATGAGTCACAATCGGCAAAAAGCGATGTTTTCATGAGCTCAATCGAAGTCACCTTAGCTAATCGGAGCTAGCAACAGGATTTGGTTGCTCGAAAGAATGTTCACATTTGCTCGTAGTCACGCCCGCGCCACTTCACACAGAAAAACTCGGAAAATGGCGGAATGTCAAAAATGTATTTGAGATAATGAGTACAAGATACTCAGAAATATAATTAAGATAGAGTATTAAATACTCTCGATCAAAAGTATTTGCAAGATACCAAGATACTTCAAAAGGTATTTTAAATACAGTATCTTGAGTAGAGTATTTGAGATAGGCACAAGTCTGGGTACAGCCCAAGTCGCGGTGTCTTGACAAGAAGCCAGCTTTCGTCTGGTTTCTTCATAGGGGTTTCTAGTTTCTTCCAAAGCAACACAGGGATGCCCGTCCCGTATGCGATATCCGCCCACACCCCTAGACCGGAAGTTCGCCCCAAGCGCCATCACAATGGCCTAATGTAAAAGAATTGAGTTGGTGTATAATAGTTGCCTTCTTCTGTGTATGTGGGAACCAGGGTATATTTGGGCAAAACGTTCTTTTTTTCGATGAAACGTTTGACGAAACAGCGTTTGATAAAGGTTCGGGTATCTCATATAATACCACGATACTTATATTCAATGACCTTGTGCAACTCTCCAACACTCGGACTCCATGCAAACTCTTTTTTTTTCGTTATTAGACACATAGAAACAGTTTTGTCAGAATTTAGAGCTATTTGCCACTTATCACACCAATTAGCTACCTTCTTTAGAGGTTCGTTTAGGGTGATTCCACGTCCGTTCATGCAATGATGGTCCGGGTCATAATTTATTTATTTTTGTTAAAACTATATACGAAAGACATGTTCTTGGGAGGAACATTGAGCTACATATGAACGCCGTAACAATTTTTTTTCGCTGAGATATAAAATAGAGAAGCTCTGAGGCGTGGACATTGAGAAGATTTCACTATGCTACTTTACACAGTCGTCATTTTCTCATCAAAGTTTTCGTGTCACCATAACATTTTTAAAAAATACGTTTTACAGAAGATATGCAACACATACACAAAAAATAAAAAATATCAATAAAACATTTCTATGCAAACAAAACAAAATCCAAACATGGCACAAAAATGCGTTTTAGAGACATATTCGGGTGATTCCACGAGAGATCGAACCAGCAGGTCCACTCAACATTTTTATTTTTTCTGGTTTTTTTATATGTGATGTGCACTCAAATGAATCGCACGAAACGGAACTTTTTGTCTCGAAACCGCGTTTTCACTACGAGAAAAAAAAAATGTTTCAAGATTGCGCGACGGCCCCGCTCCCACCGCGGACTGCATTAGGTGCCAACTTTGCGGTCCTGTGGAAGGCAGGCAAAGAGTGGTACGCCAAAAATGTTTCCTGTTTCATGTAACACACCAAAGTTTAAGTCAACTGCATGCAAATATTGTGTGCTTTATGAATTAAAAAATATATAAAAAATTCCTAACTTTCGACCAGGTGCAACGAACACACTAACTTTCAGGCCTTCTACCTCAATCTGTATGGCATTAACGAGTTCGAAAGCTACACATAATATAGGCCAGGGCATCTAAATTATTCGTGAAAAATATGAGCTTCCGATAAAAATATAAACATAACAAAAAATTATTTTGAAAAAACACATTTTCAAAAAAATACCCATATTGAAAAAACAAAATAAAAAAACCCGGTCTCGATTTCATTAAAACTCTGGGGTACAACTCTCCTTAGGCCAGGCAAAAAGAAAGTGCAAAAACATGTTGCATCATTTGCTTGGTACAAAAATTGTAACCGGTCAAAGTGGCGGTTGCAAAGCGTCTTGACTCCGGCGTTTTTCGTTTCTCCCCGCTGCTAACTATTTTTTTTTCTAAAAAATTGCAATTTTTTTTTTTTTACAAATAAGAAAATTTATGTGTTGTAGCTTGCTGTCAGAGAAGATATCTTTCCAGATTTTCTTTTGCTTGTGGCTGTCTACGGGCACTCATGAAAGTTTACGATGGGTGATTCCACGACAGATCAAACCTGCAACTCCACTCGACATTTTTTTTTTTATATATGCGATGTACACACAAATGAATCACACGAAGCTCGACTTTGTTTATCGAGAAAGCGTTTTCACTTCGAGAAAAAAAAATTGCTTTAATTAAGATTGCGCGACGGTACTATTGCAGTCCACCGCGGACTGCAATAGTTGCCAACTTTGCGATCCTGTAGCAGGCTAAAAGTGGTACGACAAAAATGCTTTTGTTTCTTATAATGCATCAAAGTTTAAGTCAACTGCATGCAATTATTATGTTTTCTATAAAATAAAATAAATATATAAAAAATGCATAACTTAGACTAGGCGAAACAAATACACTAACTTTGTGGCCTTCTACCCCAATATGTATGACGTTAACGAGCTCGAAAACTATACACAATATAGGCCAGGGCATCCAAAATATACTTACAAAATATGATTGTTTGGTAAAAATATAAACATTAAAAAATCATTTTTTGAACCACATATTGGAAAAAAAAAAAAGAACCCGGCTTTCATAACGCTTCTAGGCCGCCGCCATGTTGCTGATGCTGATGCGGCTGGTGCGACTCGCGCGCCCTCTATCAGCTAGAAATTTTCTGCCACTCTCTTGGAGCTGTGAAGACCCGCTCAGCGCGGTTCTCTACCTGTGTTTTTGCTGTTTTGCATTCGACGTTTTCTCGCCCCTCTTGAAAGTTTCCACTTAATTTTTTTATGCGTGCTGTGCACCCTTTCTGTGTTATCTTCCATTGTGAGAAATAAGGCTGGTAAGTGCCTGCCATTCGAGCTTTTCTGCTTGACATTCACGGGAAACGAAGGAAGTGGAGGACGTCGAACGACCCTCGACGCGATTTTGCGAACATTGTTCTCCCCCTCCCAGAGATAATCCGCGTAAAATCCTCAGTCAACTCCAAAAATAGTTGTCCGGGTTGGGGTGAGAAACGGGTCAGTCGCGTTCGTTCCTTTGACTTGGTGCTGTTGTGAAAAAAGGAAGCTCTCCACGAAACGTGCCCCAAAACGAAGTCATCTTGGATTCCGTCCGATCGTCAAGATGTGACTGTCGTCGACTGTGACTGTGTTATTTGAGATCTTTCTCAAATAAATTATTTTCGGATAACGCTGCATCGTATGGTACGTACAATATATTGTTCGAATGTTAACACTTTCTAAATTGCATGTCCGTGTCCTGTCCATCGGTAAACACGTTATTTGTGAGCGTGAAAAATGCATGCCTTTCGGCTCTCTTCTGTTGTAATTTATTTTTGACAGCTAAGCGCTTCGTCGTTTGTCATGCGGCGAATCGCGCGGAGCCGTCAAAACTTATCGTAAAAAACACACACAAAAACTAGAACTATACATTCAAGTCGCATTCGTTCTGTCGCGTGCGTACCCAACAAAAATAGTTTATAGGTTTTTATTGCTTTTTTTTCTTCTTTCAAATGTGGTACAATGCTTTCTCAATGACCTCGGGAAAATACGTGCACCATGAAACACAATATACAGCGGGAAAAGACGAGAATTTATCCGCCAGCAGTGTTTGAAACTGCGCCTACGGAGGCTGCGCCTATCGAAATCACAGCTCCACTCGGTTAGGGTTAGCAGGGACGCCGGTGAGAGTCTAGCCTCAAACCCAGTGACTGGGCCCGAAAGCGGTTTGCTGCCCGGGGTCGAGTGTTTCTTGGAAAGGTGTATACAAGAAGTTCAGTCTGATAGTATGTATTTGCACGAAACACCACAGAAGTTAGCGATGCTCTTGTCGCTTAGAACGGGCACATAAAAATTAAATTGCAGTTGGCCTTCTGGCTGCTTTGCGGAGTTCGAACCAATGTCAAGATGGCACATTGACCATTCGCAATAATCCAGATTTAAAAGATGTTAATTGCAGTGAGCTCGGTTTGCAGCAGTTCCCGCGACCAGGAGGACATGATCGCACTGCTCATCTCGTGTGCCTCTTCCTGGGCACACGCACAAACACTCAGCTGTCCAGATGATATCACTGCCGCGAAGACATCATTTCTGCCACCGCGCATTCTAAAAGAGTCTGAGATCAGGGCCGTACCCAGAAAAAAATTTCAGGGGGGGCTTTCGGGGACAACGGCGGCCATTTTGAAAATGTCTATTGTCTTATTTTCGCCTATGAATGATGTGCATCAGTGGCATATAATGGAGAGTCATAGCCAAACCGGAGAACCGGTCCCGGTTTGGTACCCGGTAGCCGACCGGCGCCACTACGCGTGCGCAGAGGTGGAGATTAAAATCGGCTGGCTGCAAATGCACCGACCATGTACCACGCACTATACTATAAAATATTTTTCGGGGGGGTCAGAACCCCCTAACCCCCCCCTGGTTACGGCCCTGGTCTAGATGAACTGTCACGGAGAATCCACCTTGATGCGATCAGAGTTCAGTGGATTCTCCAAATTTCCTTCAAGGGGAAACGTTGACGAGCCGTCATCTTTAGGTAGCTGTTGCGTTTTTGAACACAAGGAAGGAGGCGCATGAACGTTCGGGCCGGAGTCAGGCTGAAGACTGCCTGAGTTTCGTTTATGTAGAACTGTAGAGAATAAAGGAGCGATGCCTCATGGGGTACAGGAGTACGGTGCGCTTATGTTACGGCGGAGCCAAGGAGGATGTGTGTGTTTGCACAGCGGTAAACACGAGCTGGAAGCGGCCGAGTGGGTTAACGCGTCTCAGCTCGAGCGTGGAGCGAAAGCATGCGCTGCGGAGATTCCCTGGGTTCGATTCCCACCGCCCCCGCCCCGTTTCGATCTGGATGAGTTTCATGTACCGGCACGCGTTCGTGTGATCACTACTGCGTGATGCACGTTGCAACCCCAGGTTAGCGGTCGGTACCGCACTGGCTAAATTTCTCATCTGGCTACAGCTAAGAGACCGATTGTACCCGTTGAGGCGCATCTCCCCAACCAGTGCTGTGTAAGCATAAAGAGCAAACCAATTTTTTTTTTTATTGACGGGACTATGATTTTGATGTTGAGTGCTTCATGGTGTTTGTGTTTGTTTCCAATGCTTATTTGTGGGATGCGGCATGTGTACCAGAGGGACACTATTAATGCGAATAGCATTCTTTGGATACTTCACGCACTTTTCGTCTATGTATCTATCTATCTATCTATCTATCTGGCTATCTAACCTCTTACGCCGCGGGTCGATAAATAAATAAAAAAGACCGGCGCCGGCGGGATTCGAACCGTTGACCCTTTGATCAGCAGGCAGACGCGCTAACCACAGAGCTATGAAGGCATTTTTTTTTTTTTTCCAAACAGTTTATTTACAATAATTTACAGGGTATGAGCATCAGAGCTCGGCAAATCGGTTTGTTGGAACGGAAAGGGGGAAAGGGGAGGGGGTGCTGGTTGCAATGTGTGTGCCGGAAAGGGGTGACGGTCTTGGATGTGGCCGCCGGCGCGACATCCCCTAGATGGTGTGACGGTTGCTAGCAGCGGTGGGCGCGGCTTCGGCCCTCGCCGAGTCGAAAGCGTTGATGTCGGAGTCGCCGAGCCTCCAGCCTTTCCTCAATTGCTCTCCACTCCTGGCATACCTGGTCCATGCCCCGGGCCGCGATGGATAGAAGCCATCTCAACCGGGAGGTAAAATAGTCCCACGTCGGCCTGGCATCGGTGTGGCATTCCACCATGGCCGAGCGGGCTAGCCAGATGGCGTGGAGCCCCAGGAGCACCATGGACGGGAGCACCATGGATGAAGCCGTACCTGTCCCCTCGACGTTCAGGTATCTAAAGACGTGCCAGTCTATGGGAAAGTCCACGCCGAGATCCTTCCTCATCTCGTCCCAGAAGAGATAGGCGTTGGAGCACTCCACAAACACATGTGGAAGCGTCTCATTCGCGCCACATAAGTCGCAGTTGGTTGACCATGGCACAAATAGCCCTCTGTCGTCCAGCCACACCTTGACCGGCAATACCCCGAGGTGAAGCCGGACGAAGAAGTCCTTGCTTGTCGCCGGGACTGGGAGCTTGCGGACCTGCTTGAAGAGTCCGGATGCACACTGAGGGGCTGGAACCGTCCTGTAGAGGGGCGCTGGGAGTAGGACCTCCAGCGTATCCCAGTACAGTTTCTTGCGACTCGCCGTCATCAGGTACTCCCAAGAGAAATGAACCAAAAAAACTCAATGGAACTGGCAATTTCGGCGTAGAAACGCAGACCTGCTCCCTTGGTTGTACGTCCCGTGGTGCTTGCCATCCACTTTCCGAGGTACGGAAGGCCGAGGTGGTGAAGGGCGCTCAAAAAAAGAGGGTCGCGCCTGTCTCTAAACAGCAGGAAGCGTTGCACGTGTAGCTTGACTGTCACGTTCACCAGGCCCATACCTCCCGCTGCCAAACTCAAAAAAAGGTTGCTGCGCCGAGTCCTTTCCATGGACGATCTCCATATGAATCGCGCCCAGCTCCGGTGGATTTGGTTGGCGGTTGACCCGGGACAGCAGGCAGCCTGAGCCCAGTACAAAATGGCTGGGTACGATACGGCGTTGCAAACGTACGCCCTGTTAAAAAAGGATAGGCGCCGGCCAAGCCAAGGAGACAGCTTGGGCTGGATGGCATTGGTTTTCTGACGCCAAACCTCCATGCTTGGTCCAAGTTCTCCAATTGGGGCTCCCAGGTATGATTCCAGAGTTTCCTTCCATGCAATTCCTGCGAATTCTGTAGGTTTCGTGGCCCATTGTCCGAGCCAGGCTCCAGCGGACTTTTGTCGATTGATTGCCGCTCCCGAGACACGGCAGAAGAGCTCGACGTGCCCAAGAGCAACTTCGACCTGTGCTTTAGTCATTCAACGCACTCTAAACACCTGTTTATATCTTACCATCGCGCGCGTTCACATGCACGAGGGCATGTTCCGCCTCGTGAGGCTTAGCACGGCCCCTAGCTCACGCCTCTCCCGCGCTCGGGAGAGGGTGATGTAGCGGCTGTGCTCAGCCTCACGAGAGCGGAATGAGCCCTCGTGCATGGAACGCGCGCGCACCGGTAGCTGTGACAGCGCTGTAAAGCGCGTCCTATGGTAAAGATATAAACAACCGTTTAGAGTACCGTTGGTTGAGACTAGCTGAGACGCCAGAAAGTCTGGTCGGTACCATTTTGAGTGTTTGTGCGTATGGCGCGTGCTTTGCTCGCCTTCCTAAGTGACACAAACGCACGTGCTGGGCTGCGGAGATCGTGCGCAGGCTGTGAAAGTGTCAACAAATTTAGAATCGCCTCAAGAGTGGGCTGGCGTATCTAGAGTGTGCCGGCCACCTGACGAACGCGCATAACTCCGCACCGTTTGATGCTATTCGCATTAACGTAGATAATCATTCCCAAAGGATGGGTTCTGCTGATTTTTTTCTAACAAAATTCAAAATATATATTAAAAAAAATTAGTGTCTTTTTTAAAACGTTAATCTGCGGTTCCGTCAAAAGGAATTCAACAAAATTTATGTAAGAAGAAATTCCGAAAAATGTATGTAAGAAGGAATTCTAAAAAAATTAAGTGGCCAAATTTTAACTAGATGTGAAATAAGTTGTCAAAATAAAGTCTAAAAGACATTAAAAAAAGATTAAAAAGAAATTCACTACGATTCCAGAAATGTTTGAACAGAAATTCAAAAAGAATTTAACTACAGATTTTTGTAAGGGTCAAGCGTTTCGACCGCGCGCGACCCGCGCGCGGAAAGAGTCGAAGCGAAACAAACAATAGGACAACATTTCTTTACTTGGCGACGCGATGGCTAGCGCCAGAGCGGCGGAAGACGGCAGCGACCGTGACGGAGTTGTAAAAGCTGCGCAACCCGCACGCAACATGAGCGGCAGAGCCGCGAGTACGGTGAGGGCGAGAACTACATCCGAGTGAGTGAGGTGAGGTGAGTGAGTGAGTTCTTGATTTCGATGAGGGTCGTGAGTTCGTGCGTTCTGGAGTTCGGTGAGTTCATAAGTTCGGTGAGTTCGTGAGTTGGTGAGTCCATGAGTTTGGTGAGGGGCGTGAGTTCATGAGTTCGTGAGTGCGGACTTGATGCAGTGAGTGCGGCCGCGAGGGTGGGGTGGTTATCATTTGGGCCAGTTCTCGTTTCGACCTTCTCGTTTGGACTTTCTTCAAAGGGACCATTCTCAAAACGTCCTTCTCGGTTGGGCCCGCGGCATTTGATCCGTTCTTGTTACATCCCTCGCGTTTCATCCTCCAAGAAAAAAATATCAAATGGGGGCACTTTGAGGTGTCGGTGTTATGACTGGGTCACCGCATATCCCCGAAGAAGCTTCTTCAAGTCCGCCCCTCCCTCCTCCCAACTCGCCTATACGCACGCGCTCACATACACACTTGTGCTAATTATTCTCGCGGTTTGGCTACTAGTTTCTGGAATACGTCTCTTCTGCTCTTGAAACATGCAGTGAAGGTCATGACCCGCTCGTTGGGTTGTCCGGAAGTGGCAGGCGCTGGGCAATAAAACACCGTACTGCTCTTTCTGTGCAAAGCACGGCTTCGATGGGTCTCTCTTTTCCCGGGTCGCGGGAAGGTGCACTCGAAGCGGTCCCTCCCCCCCCCCCCCCCCCCCCCCCCCACACACACACACACGCGCGCGCACTTTGTACTCTATTTTTCCCTAAAGTGGACTGCATGCAGCATACTCTGCGAACTATCGGGCCAATCCAAGGCTGAAAACATACCATGCGCTATTCGGTCCTAGTGCGAACGGGACCAAATGCGATTAGGCCCAAATGCGAAAAGGCCGGTTCGGATGTTTTGAGAAGGTTCAAACGAGAAGGTCTAAACGAGAATGGGGCGAAACGAGAACGAGCGAAATGCGAATGGGACGATTTGAGATACACCCGCGAGGGTGAGGGTAAAATGAGTTTTAAGCTTTTTTTTTATTTTGAGCTAGCTGTGAGTGAGCGAGTTCAGCCAAGACTTCCGACCTCTTACCTTGACACCACGACCGATTTCGGGAAAGGGAGCAGGGGGGGGGGGGGGCCATTGGGCGAGCATTGATCGGGGTCGTGTTGTTTCGAAGCTGATTTTAAACCAGAATGTGCTTTATCAGCGCTATTTTCATTGAGTTCTGTAACGTTTGACTGTCGCGGCCGGCTATAACGGGAAACTGATATCGAAAAGCGTTACGCCCATTGGGAACCAGCGTAAAAAGACTTCAGTCCTCCTGCGGGCTCTCTAACTCGCCACCGATTGTAAGTCAGTTGCCTTGCCTACTGAGCTATCCAGGGTCAATCGCTCAATTTTATTCAAAATGAACACAGGACATACTGTACATACGCATCTGGATTTATAGCCGTCAAGGCTAGCCTTGAATCCACATTCCAAATGTACGAAAATAAATAATGGGGTGGTTAGCACTTGCACCCTTCAAAGTGCCGTACATAAAACGCAACTCTTACTCAAATATTGTTTCTATATATAAAGTTTTATGTGGGTTTGAAACGCTTTGCTTTCTTTACTAGGATGTTTGAGGAATTCCATATTTTTGTTCCAGTACACTCATCGTTCTTCGACCGTACATATTGTGAGAAAATAGAACGTTAAAAATATTGGCGTTAAACATTTCTAGTTACTCTACTTGATTGAGAGAATATACTTGATGGTAATGGTACATTAGTTCCTAAAGTATTGCCTATATTACCTACAGCTTTGTAATCGCGTACCAAGTGAAAATGGCTCTATCCATTGGTTTTGAAATAATGGAACGGAGTGGGCATTAAATTTTGCATTGGCTAATATCCTGACCGCTCGCTTTTGTGGCGTTATAATTGGTTGTATGTAACTTTGATAAATAAGACCCCAAACTATCAACACAGTATTGAAGAGGGTGTGAGAAATGCGAAAGTATATCAATCTAAGCGTTCTAGTATCAAAGCTTGACGCGTTTCAGCCGAAGTCTATATAAAATATCCTAATTTTTGCACAGTTCTATGAGCGGCTTCTGATTGAAAGAAGAGTCAAGTAAGATATTTTTAATCTACGGCTGGCCTTCAAATAAGCATTTTAAGTAGATTAATGGCCACTTTAATTGATTAATCGGTCTCTCCAATTTCGATGTATAATATATTTTTTTAAGTCAAAATTACATATATTTTTTGCCCCTGCTGAATATGTGATAAACAGCGCAATATACGATTTCCAATATGAATACACTTCGATACGTAGTTGAGAACTGTTCAAAGACACTCACTCAAATATTACTAATTCAACCGCAGAGACAAAGAGGTTCATTTATATTCTCCGGCATTTGCGAACTCCTTTGATTGTTCACAATAGTCTCTGCTGCGCTAAACGAACACTCGCACGGCGTTGAAGTGGCCGCGACTGTTTGGAGTTACGAATCTCGCACGTACAGTTTACTTTAGGTCAAAATTTCACTCAAAATTTGCCCTTCATATAGGTGTATTCGTCAATGTCTGCGTGGAGAAAGCATTTACTTACTTTTTTTTTGGGTTCGTAAAACAATAAACGATTAACCGGTTAAAATATTAATAACGATTAAAACATTAACCGATAAATCGGTAGGTTAATCGATCAATTGTCCACCCTTCAACTCCTTAAATACGAGTATTTATTTTCAATATTACCAATCCCAGTTTAAATGCCTTTAGAGAAGGACGAGTGTATAACATAACTCGTCTTTTGTAAGTTCAAGACTTAATTTATCTTCTTGAAACCATCTTTGTAACTGCTGAAGTTTATGTGTCATTTATATTTGAAATAATTTCGGTGAAAAATCAGAGACCAACACAGCAGTATCTGCATGCATTATCATTTGCAGTTTGGTTATAACGTTGGCTAGACCGTTGATCTAGACAGAAAAAAGGATCGGTTCCAGCAGCACCCTGCGAGACTCCTCTCAACACTAACCCATTTCTAGAGAATCGTTCTCCTATGCCTACGATCTGAGAGCGAGACGGTAAGTAACTCTAAAGAAATCAAGAGAAAAGTCTCAAAAACCATATTATGTAATTTACTAAGCAGTATGCTGAGATCTACCGTATCAAAGGCTTTTTGTTTTGTCTAGAAATAAACCGATATCAATTTTATTGCTGTTTAAAGCATTGTTAATAAATTGACCAATTGTTAAAACAGCTGTGTCTCTTGATTTGCCTTTTCGAAAAACCATGCTGATTTTCAGGTAAAATATCACTTTTAGTAAAAATATCAACTACCTGCGTGGCTATACGCCTCGCAAGTGGGCTCATTTTCGTCTTCTGCGCATGAGAAAGGAAGTAGCGGTGACGTCAGAACGCCGAGCCCTGATTGGCTGATCGCGGTCCCCTATATGAGCGTCGTCTGCTCCTTTGCAACAACATCTGCTCCCAACGTCGTCTGCGTCTGTCTTACCTTTCCTGCAACTTTCGGAAGTGCAGGTCTTTACGAGCGAGCTCGACTTCGCCTTTCAGAGAAGGCAGACGAAATAACTCCGAGCGGTTCGTTGTTTTTGTCGAACAACTAGCAGACGCGCATCAAGGAGGGAAGTCAAAGTACTCACTGGCGAGGTGTCCCGAGACGCCGAGGTTTGTTTGCTAAGAACCGAGAGTGAGCGTGTTAGTGTCCGCAAGTTCCCTCCCAAATACTTTTTCCCCCCTTTCGTGTGCGGCAAGACTCCTCATTCTTTAACGGCGTCGGCGGGTTGGCGCAGTTAGCGTCGTCTGCTTTACGTCTGCTAGTCAAAGCGATGGCTCCTTTACCTTTCCTGCGTCTGTCGGATATTCACCGCTTTTTCACCGGCGAGAGTCACCGTTGCCTCGGAAAACAAGGAGATGACAAGAGGAAGAGATTGACCTCTTAAAGGGAGACTCAAGCGGTTTTTGGGAAAGCTACTTTTTGGTGCGATGGCGTTAAGGAAGTGTCAGTGAATGAGCATCTTCAGTTTTAGAAGGCAGAACCGCCTATTAACTCATGCAGGAATAACAATACGTGCGAACTCTTTTCTGTACTTGCGAGGACCAATGAAATCATCGTATGTTTGAAAATTTTGGCGGCCTTTGTAAAGTTTCGCTCAAAGAAACAATTTTCAGTTTATTTAAATATGTTGTGCATGATAATTTCACAAGACGTAAAATAGTTCTAGTTTAGAATACGCGATACTGCATTATCGTTTCACAAACAAGGGACTACGTTTTCTCCTTGCCGTCCTCCGCGGGGGTGAATTTCCGTTCCCCGGATGCGCGGAAGCGCACGTATCTGCGCGCACATGGCGTCGGTGTTGATCATCGACGTGGCCGGCGTGGTGAAAGCTCATCGTTCCGCGTAAAAGCGCTATCCTTGACTGTGAATTTTCGTCGTGTGTCGTTATGATAACCCAGCACGTACTAGAAGGGAAGACCCACCTACTCGTGCGGCGATGCCGTGGCGGCACTCTCAAGACAGCAGAAACGCCCGTGCCGTCGTGTTTGTTTACTTCGACTACAGTGGTGCTTTCTAAGCATTTGTGTCCTCGAACATCGCCCGGATTTCTTGTTTGGCGCATTTCATGCGTGTGCTCAAGTTCAAGGTATTACTGGCGCGTACCGTATAAAGGACGCGAAGTTTCACGCGTTTTCATCACCGGAGAAAAGTGATTAGTGTTAGCAATCCTGAACGCTCGCAACGTCTATCTGATCACGAAATCATATTTCTACGTTGCTATATCGCTGCTAAGATTACATTGTCTTTTATAATCGTAGAAAATGCGTGTGGCGATATTTGTACTATTGCAATGTCGTGTATAGAGTCGTGATCGTCCAAGACGGCGTACGGCATCTTTTTATTTTATTTTTTTCATCCACTGTACCCTGCAAGCCTCATCAAGAAAAATCAATAATAAAGCTTTAGGCTATAGAAAACTGTCTGTCTCTATTCTGTTACGGCATTGAGTAGCAGTGCGTCCCCTTTAGAGGGGCCGCTGAAACAGCTGACGGCGACCCGCTGTGCTTGTAGTAATTTCAGGTGTGTACGCGCGGCGCAGAGCTGTCGTTCCGGTCGCTCCGGTTGCAACGGACGCAGTCGTAGGTACGCGCTCGTTGCACATGTCTGAACCAGCCTTCCTCCGTCCTCCCGAGGCGAAAGTCAACGTGGCGACATCGTTTGACATCACGTAACAGAGGTAACGCTGCGATGTCAAACGTTGGTTTGGTTACGACTTGCCCCAACCGCAAATCGAAGAACGCCCGAAAAGGTCTGCGTTTCATCGTCCTCGGAACCCGAACAGGACTCCGAAGCGCTGCTATCGTCCACATCGCACGTCGGAGTGGCGTCATAGGAAATCATCCCCAGGTCGGCTGTCCGCCGAAGAATTTCAACCTCCAACGGCATCAGGTCCTCGAGCGTAGAGAACGCCGCCATGATCGAAGCTCGAATGACAAAGAGGTTCGGCCGATGCGGCTACCTCGGGATCACTGCGCGACGGAACGTCGTCCAACGCCATTGGCCCGAGATACTTTTGATAAGCGTGCGAGGACCAATGAGAGTGGTTTCGTTTTCGGATGGATCCGAGGTTTGGCGGCCTTCAATTACATTTTATTAAAGAAATAATCACCGTATGACTATACTATTTGGTTTTTTAGGGATACTTGGGGCGTCTAAATTCAGCTGTCATCATCAAAACACGAACTCAAAAACCACTTGAGTGTCCCTTTAATCTAAAATTGAGGTCAGTGATCACAGTATAATACGGGAAGGGGTTCACAAGGGATCAGCGCGGGCACATTCCATTCAGCACGCCAGCCGGTCGTGGTGGGCAGACGATCACCGAGGCCGGAGTGGCTGCTAGGCCTATCTGCCGAGTTCGCTTGGTCGGTGTCGGTGGAATCGTGGCCGTTGGAGCTTTTTCCCGGGTGTTTGTGGATCCAGCGTTCTTGTTCGTCGTGGTCTGGTACGCCGCTTTTTACTTTTTTCGTTGCTGCATGAAGTCGGGACGCGAGAGAAGCGCACGTAGAAAAAATAAACGTCCGTTGGTCGTCGCGACCGCGACGCTGTCGGCTATGCTGATTTGATCGTAACAAGTGCGTAGCTTCGGAGCTGTCGTAGGATTTTGTCGTTACCTGCGCAAAACTTACGAAAATACCAGTTCGTGAATACGAATTCGTTTTTGAAGTTTTGTCTTACGCATATTTTTGGCGTAAGATAGTTTCGTGAATCTGGCCTCTCCACTTGCAAAAGTCGCAGGAAAGGTAAGACAGACGCAGACGACGTTGCGAGCAGACGACGTTGCAGAGGAGCAGGACGACGCTCATATAGGGGACCGCGATCAGCCAATCAGGGCTCGGCGTTCTGACGTCACCGCTACCCCCTGCGCGAGAAGCAGACGAACTTGCCCTCCGCGCAAGCACCTCGAAACGAGTGTTTATACAGCTTAATACTGATATTGGTCTATAGTCTGAGCCATTGGCTCACATCACCATTTTTATGTATTAGGTAGAACTCTCAGCATACTTTGAGACAGTCCATTGTATGTACCATGCACTGTAAAACGCCTGATTCCATATGTTATCAGCACATCAATGTTGTTCTTTTAATATATGTTTACTGGAAAACCGTCATATTCAGTAGGAGTATCTCACGGCATCGTTTGTATTATTAACGTATTTTTTTCGCACGTAATATCTTGACAGCTAATTGAATTGCTAAAAAACCATGGAAGCTGGTTTCTGAATGGTTCTTTCAGAATTTCAGCTAGTTCTTTAGCAATATTGCAAAAATAGCTAATATACTTCTCTGTAGGAGCTTTTTTCATTATGACAAAAACCAGTCGCCACCAGGTCCAGTGGTACTATAGGCTACGTATTTTAGGTTTTATTATAGTATTTATGATGACCAGATCTTTCTTTGTATCTCTCCCACATTTTTGTTTCGTATTAGAGTAGTACTCATTTATCATACGTCGTATTAGTGCCGTTGTCATATTGCGATAAATTTTATATTGGCCAAGATAGTATCTACTACTCTATGTTGTTTTAATTTCCCAAATCAATAGTCTTTAGCCTTTATCACTTCCAATATTTTACGCGTCATCCATGCGCAGGTAGGTTTTTCGTAGTAACCTCCTTGTTCGACTATTGATGATTCAATTACTCATTGACGCAGTGTATTGTGAAAACAACTATAAGTTATGTTCACATCAGCAGCAGCACTCATGACATTGAAGTTCGCAGTGGCTAACAAGTTCGGTAAGTCCTATAATCTATTTTTATACGATGATTTAACTCGTTCAAAGGATTAGGCCGTATATGTTCTGAAGTCAGAAGAACTACCGGTGAATAGTCAGACAAACTTCTAAAACGCCATTAATGTCACCTTCTACGCTAAAATTGCATAGTGTATATCTAAAACTGAAACTGACTCCTCACCAAACCTGGTTGGACGAGGTTATTAAGTTTGTGGAGTTACATTACTGTAACAAGAATAAATAATCGTTATGCACAGTATTTGAAACATCTATGTTAAGATCACCACAGATGGTTACGTGACTTTTTATTTGTCGTTATGTGTAAAAGAATGTCTTCTATTTTTCTAACAAAAAAAAAAAAGAGCATACACGAGAGAAGGAGCCCGATATACCACCCCGACTGTAATGTCGTCCGAAAATTTGACGAAAGAAATCTCAAATGCACCAATTCTTGTCAAAGTGCACTCATCGCATTATGTGGTATCCGTAAAAGCTAAAATATTCGTTTGCGTCTCCGATAGATTAGGGTTAAAAAGGGGTTAAAAGGGCTAAAACACGACGGATGAGTAGAAGAGACACCGTATATATACTAATGTTAGCCATATAACATAAAAAAGGTGGGAGCAAAAGCGTTTCGGTTCTCCTCTCAGCTCCACCAAAATTAATCAAGTTACATGGAAGGGTGGATACGGGGAGATACACGGGTTAATATGTGTCAATAAAAGCACGCAACAAAGTACGTGGGCTGCAAAGTGGGGTCTGTGTACAGAATCGCTCTGTCCTGTGGGAAGGAGTACGTGGGAAGTCGGGGAGATGCGTGAACGAAGGGCTGAGGAAACATGCCCTGTCGCTGGTAATCTAGCAGTGCATTGTAATTTATAGGTGTGAATGTATACCTTATTTTGACAACACCATCATCTTGGCACGAAACAAGAATAAGAAGACAAGGGAGATAGCGGAAGTGTATTTTACTTCAGATTGAGATAAAGGTACTTGTAGTTACTGCCTCATTATTAACCCCGTACGAGATCGGACTATCGTATTTACGATCATGCACAGTGTGCAAGCACAAAATGTGATGAGTGGCGATTGGACGGGCCCCATGGGCCACCCCCTGGCTACGATGCCTGAGCTATCCGGTATTTTTTCAGCGCGCACGACATGCATACGTACACCATATTTGATATAACAACACACTCTCCTTTTGCGCTTGTTTCTTACACCATTGCTTGGTTTGCACAAATCACCGAATTAAGACTGCAACATTGCTTAAACTCTGTGGAATAGCTATTTACAGAACAATAATTTTGACTAGTGAGTAATTTTATTTGTCACTGCACTCCAGTACTTAAATTAATTTTGATAGCTGAAAGCCGTTAGTGATTTTTTTTGACCTTGGCAATATGTTGTGCTATGTTTTAAAGCGTAACATTCCTTTGCAGTCCTGCTTTGTGTTTACCTTACTGGACATCTACAGCTGAGGTCATTTGTTTTGCGTTTCCAGTCTCAGGGTTTTGGTCAAAATGAGAGATTCAGTGACCCAAAATGAGACACCTGACCAGAAGAATAGCTTAGTCGTTTTAATTTTCGATATATTTTATTCCTCATAGAATTGTTCTTAGTATCGTTTGTCATGCCTGTCTTACTTCT
Organism: Ixodes ricinus; assembly: GCA_037355805.1. Taxonomy (NCBI): domain Eukaryota; kingdom Metazoa; phylum Arthropoda; class Arachnida; order Ixodida; family Ixodidae; genus Ixodes; species Ixodes ricinus. Next base: position 28,141 of record JAZHYW010057514.1, on the reverse strand, counting down.
TTTTTTTCCAACTGTAAGAAATTGATTTGCGAACACCTCATAGCCACGCACCGCCATTCTGTAAACTATTCGCTTGTGCTAACGTTCTTGGAAGACTGTTGCTGTCTTTATTTTTCTTATTCTTTCGGTCAGCTGGGCTGGAATCACGACAACTTCCTTCCCGAAAATCGCATGTGCCCCGTGTTCTTCGAGTTCCTCATTCAACATTAAAAGCGTTCGAGACGATGCTTCGCCCGGCGTTCGGCGTCGCGCGCGTGTTTCGACCACGACATTAGCCGCCAGCGTATTGTTGCGCGCTTCTGGTAGCACGTCTATGCTGAAACGCGTCTTACCTTACACGTTCTGAGCTGCTAACCTTGGGAGCTCAGCAGGCAGCCAGCACAGCGAGAATCTTCCGTGAACTGCCATGCAACCGCGTATATAACTATCATACGGATGCATTATCAGTCACCGTCGTAAAGGTCGACGCCAGAATAAATGCTTACGCCAGGCTGCAGGCGCAGAGAAGCTGCCACGCTGTTGCCCGCTGCAAGGGTTGAATCGTTGACATAGAACAGCTAATTTTGATGCTTGGCCTGAGTGACCAGGATAAAGCCACACTGGAACGTGAGAGACTAAATGTTATGTAGCGTTGTTACGTTTGTATCTCTTCGAGAAGAATCTTGCAGAGGCTTAAGGCCGGTTCGGAACCTTGCGTTTGAGTGCGTTTGACTGCGTTGCGGCGAGAACCGAAAGCGAGTCATCCGACACATCTGTCCTTCGCATGAAGCGCTGGAATCAATTCAAGGAATCTTCTTGCGTCACGCGATATAAGAAGCAGGGATGTCCTGGTGTCAGCTGCCGCAACACAGTCAAACGCAGTCCTTGTAACTGCGAGCTCGGGCTTCAAATTAATGTACGATCAGAAAAGCTTTTGCCCAGCAAAAAAATCTTTTAATGCTTTGAACAAACCTGCCTGTTTAATTATGACGGATCAGAAAAAAAAAAATGAAATGATTTGCGACACTCAGACGAAATGGTGAGTGTGCGGGCTTGATATTCCAGCGCGTCGTACAACCTAGGGAAACGAGGAAGGAGTGAGGAAAAAACAAAAAAAACATACAAATAAATAATGTGCATGGAATTTGGAAGCGAATTATTGGCAAAGGTAATTGCTCCGACTGAACGACGGCTTTCAACAAAATCGAGCAAATAAAAGATGCAAAAAATAACGCGCCAGCCCCAACTGCTCAAAGCCTGCTTCTTTTTAAGAGCGCAGCTCTTAGGCGCCTGTTTCGGCCAGAACGGCGTCGGCGCCAGCAGTAACCGCCTGGGTCGCGTGACCCCCAGGGTCACGTGCCCTAGTCACGGCGTGACCCCGAGGTCACGTGACCCCCGGAGGTCACGTCACGTGGCCCCAGGTCATGCGACCGCCCCAAGCGGACACGTGACCCCCCCCCAACCCTCTCAAGGCTGCGCTCTGACCTGCGCGTTACAGGGAGGCGTAAGCGGCTTCACCTTTTCTTGCGCGAGCGGGGCTATGTATTGCCACAGGCGCTGCCGTCGAGCGCGTCGAGCGCGTGCGTGGCCGAGTGGTTACCGCGCTAGACGCTCGTGCGGCAGATGTGGGTCTCGATTCCCGGGAGCAGCGCGTCTTTTACCTATTCTTTCCGCTTAGATTTCTGGTAAATTCACAGCCTTGTTGATTGTTCGAGTTCAGATGTTCTACATAAGCCGAACCTCTCTATCGCCGATTGTTCCACAAGTGAACGCGCGTACGTGCAGGGCTCCGGAGGCGTGGCGAGTCGCAGTCAGTCTCGCCTTGGCGTTCGATTCCTGCCAAGCTACGCCGACCTCGACGCCCGCGACGCCCTGTTGCTTTCTGCTAATGCAGCAAAAATCTTACAACTTGACAGGAACACAACTCACCGCATTGACGACCCATGTTCTCCTACTCTAGTTTCTGAACCCAGCATTGATGGAAGATGTTGTTGGAAGAGAAAGTCCTGAAAGAGAACAACTGAAAGAGTGTCATTGATATCTGCAGATATATTAATGCCGACGCGACAAAAGGAGTTAAGACCTACAGTTTTATTTGAGGAAGGGGCTTTTCTGCAGATGCAAAATAAGTAGAACATATTGCGCCACAGCCATCCTTTTGACTCGGTTGAAGAGAATTCCAGGTGTTCAGCGCATGAGTGATTGCATCTTTACGTTGCCTGCGAAGCATAAGCGGTTTGTGCGTTCATGTACAGGAGCAATGATTTCTGTATCGACAAAGTACTGTTGGGGCGCAAGCCCATCATTGAGACCACCTTCGAACGAGTTGCTGTTGACCCATTGAATTGTTGTCGCCCACGACGGCTAGGGAATCGTCTTATACCACACTAGTGAATTTTGCGATTCAATACGAGAGCCGTCGTTTCCATTGTCCACTGAGTTATTATTGCAGCGGAGGGTTAATTGAAATGTCTTCCAAGTGTCTACCACGTGAGATTCTTCGTACAGGCGTGAGCATTCGAAGTTTATGAATGAGGTAATGGAGTTAAATTTCGATCAAGCATTTATTGTCTACAACATTACCAATTTCTGCAATGAAATCTGGTAGAAATCCGCGGTAGCTTCAGTAATATGCTGAAAAAGATGTGCGAGCAGAGACTAGTCTGGGAAAAATATCTGGTGTTTCTGAAGTACTACAAGTACTCTTAGGTTTTCTCATTTTTGAAGATTGACAACATACGAGGCCTATTGCTCGGTGCTGAAAGAAATCTAGGGACTGAAGATAACAGACAGGAGCTGAAGATGACATATGGCTACAACGCAGAGTCGGTTGTATTCATCTGATGAAACAAGACAGTCGGGCCGAAAGCGAGGCCGACAGTTGAAAAAGATAGTCTGATCTAGTTGCTGTCATTGCTTATGCAGGATCGACAGAAATGAGGTCTACTAACTTTACATTTAGGTTATAGCGTTTGACATTGTTGAGTATATATAATTTTCGAGTTTTTCCTAAGCACTGATGCCTGAACATTTTAACTTAGCGGTGTTACGCAAGAATACTGCACTTTAGCGTATGCCAGTAAGCAGCTCCTTCTTGAGTGAAAACTTTATCTACGATTAAGAGAGTGCTGGGCAGTGGAAAGTTTCATCTACGTCTTTGTTCAGTACTTATAAGGTTATACGGTAGGCGTTTTCGTGGTGTAAACAGAGCCATTATTGAGCAAAGCAATTAACGTCAGTTGTTGAAGTTTCCGTTATTGCAGAATATTCGTTTTGATAGAATCGTGTATTAATACTGAAAATGTAGACTGATATTTTGTTTATTGTGATTTTTGTAATTTAAGGGGAACACATTATTTACGATTTTTTGGGGTATTTTCGCTAAAGAAAAATGAAGCGTTTATAATTTCAACGTTGATTAGAGCGCAGCTCTTGAGGAGGAGGATGGAAGTGTACTGAGGGATAGGATGGTAGGCATACAGGTGACTCTCTGAGGTCGCGATTAGGGAGGTCACGTGACCTCGCAGATTCTCGAGAGGTTCGCGAGGGTAAATCAGAGGGTAAATTCCGTTACCTCATGAGGGTAATCTCAGTAACTCGATTCCCGTAAGGGTAATTGACTCGCTCAAAGATTAATCCACCTTTGAGGGTAAATTTGTGTAACGCCGCACTCGCAGGGTAACCTGTATTCTGATTTCTCCGTTCGTACGGGCTACTGAACGACGCGGCGCGTTCAGCTCGAGCATACACCGCCGTAGAACAGGGGATTCCGGGGCTGGAATAAACAAGTAAATTGTGTCACCGGCGTCCTTCCTCGCCCCGGATAGCCCGCGAGGACGCGGGTCGCCGGAAAGGCCGGGTCCTCGATGAACTCCGACGTTTAGCCGCTACCATGGATGGCTGCACCTTTCCGATATTGGTCATTGCCAACGGCATTCATAAGCATTCATCGGCATATCACCACGCCTGACCATTATCATCACAATCGGTTACCCTCTAAAATACACCTACAGGATCCTTTTCGTAGGTAATGTTTCGTTAGCCCCATGAGAGAACCTCGTAACTCACAAGGGTAATTGTGACGTTATTGTCAATTTACTGCAACATGCGGTCACGCCGACGGCGACGTTGCTCGTACCGTAAACAAGCGCCTAAAGCTGCGCCTAAAACTTAAAATGGGGGTTATTAATGATGTGATTAATACGCGACGAAAGAGGAAGAAAATACGGGATAAAGAGGGAGTAGAGAGCCGCGAGTTAACGATATCCGCAGAAAAAAGTTACCTGAATACTGCATACCGTCCACAGAATCTGCAGACCAGTCTCACTGTCAACATTGAACGGTAGCCTGGCTCAAGAATGCATCGGCGAAGCTATCAATTATAGAAGTATTTACACAATTGAAACAAAGTGAGGAAGCGTTTCTGCTCTTGGATTATATTGAAAATAAACGCAAGAACAACGAAGGTATATATGACCGAAAAAATCACCTGCAGAACCAGGTACCTTCCATTTGCGGAGTTTGTTGACTGAGCTAACCAGGAGTTAGACGTCAGTAGAGCAAATTATATTATATTATATATATATGACGCATGCCATCATCTATTCTGTTCGTCGGCTCTTCTGTCCGAGATACAGCAGGATATTGTCTGAAGCTGACAGCTCATTTCAAACTAGACTTGTGCTTATCTCGTCATCTTACTCAAGATTGCATTTCAAATATTTTTGAAGTATTTTGGTATCTTGTAAATACTTTTGATTGAGAGTATTTAATACTCTATTTTTAAATGTATAATTTGAGTATCTGTTCATTATTCTCAAATACATTTTTGACATTCCGCCATTTTCCGAGTTTTTGCGGAAGTGGTATATGTATATTCGGCAAATGTGAACACTTTTCTGAGCAAATTCTGAATTTCGTTGCTCAGCAGTGTACTTGGTTGGGGAACCCTTGGTTGTTCCCTGCAAAACATCAAGCTTTTTTTTTTTCCATTGTTAATATTCACTGTAGTCTCAGCCCAAAGCCGTATTAATGAAAATTTTTTTCGCCTTGCCAAAAAGCGCTTGTTTCCTGTATTTTCGCTTCAAAATTTCTCAAACAAAATGGGTGGTTTTACGGTGGATTACGCTTCACTTCAGGCGCGACGCAAACCAAAACGACCTACGACAACAAATGCACACTTGTGTGTCAAGAAAATCAGAAATAAAAAATTATGTCGAAGATATTTATGTTTTGCTTAATAGGCATGCCTTACGGCAAAAACTCTAGGTTTCATTTTAATCTAAAAAAAATAATGGCCACTATTCTCGAGAACAATGTCCATGAGCAAACATATTGAGAACAGATTAGAAACGGATAAAGTTGATACTCTACGCAACGTACAAAAAAGTACGCCAAATTTTTTTTTTTTGCTGCGCGTCAGTTTGTCTTAGCGTTTATCCTGTTGTTCGATAATGCCTGTTTTCAAATTTTCTATATTTTATTCTCATACAAGTTCGTTCTTCAGTTTTCGATTGCCCATTATTTGTCATCTCGGCATTTGCTCCTAATAGTTAGACTGCATAAGCCCATGCTTTAGTGAATGCATTGTTTGATTTTCCACTTTTCGCCTAATCTATCTGGCTATTCTAACCTCTCGCGTCGATAAATAAATCAAAAAAAAGACGCAGCGCCGGCTGAGCCTCGGAGTTGACCTTGATCAGCAGGCAGACGCGTTGACCGCAGAATATGAGAGGCAGTCATTCAACGCACTCTAAGCGAGTTGTTTACTATCGCTACCATAGGACGCGCTTTACAGCGCTGTCACCGTCTACCCGCCGGTGCGCGCGCGTTCCATGCACGAGGGCTCATCTCGCTCTCCGTGAGGCCGGAGCATCGGCCGCGTCTACCCTACTCCCGCGCTTCCGGGAGGTGAGGGTAGCGGCCGTATGCCTCACCCTCACGAGAGGCGGAAATTCGAGCCTCCTCGTGCATGGAACGCGCGCGTACTCCAGCAGCGCGACAGCGCTGTAAGCGCGTCCTATGGTGCGATATAAACAACCGTTTAGAGTACCGTTGAGAGTCTTGAGACAGCGCTGGCGCCAGAAAAGCCCGAGTCGGTACCACTATGAGATCTTTGCGCGTATGGCGTGCTTGCTCGCCTTCCTAAGCGATATTCAGCGACGTAGGCTGAAAGTGTCAACAAGGGCTATATTCAGAGGAAGATTGAATCGCAAAGATATCGTATCATTGATGATTTGGCATTATCAGATATCATTTGCTGACAACGGCTGACTTTTCTGATGAACATTGCGCGAATTTAAACGATTGCGCAAACGAGAGAATTGGTGAACTGGAGACAGTATTAATATTGACCGCCGACGCTTCAACACAACGCGAAAGTGACCGCTTCTACCGAAATATTTTATTGCAGACCTATCAGCGATAACATTGCGCAACTGAGCAAATTTTAAATACTTCGCCAAAAAACCAGAAAAATTCAACGGAAATGACGACATTGTTCATCACGTCTTCATCAATGTCCAGTGATGACGTAGCGGTTATGTCTGGGAAAACGGGACTGGCGTCGGGTGATGCACGCTGACTACATGACGAAGTCATCAAGGTCAACATCAAAGACTTCAGAATGACGTGAATATTACAGCCCGAGATGAAAACGTTCGACATCAATAATTCAGTCGAAACGTTCTTAGCTTTAGCGATTTTTATCAGCCATTCTCGATTGCAATACGAGAAGAAGCGAGCGTCGTTAAAGACGCCCCATACGCATCTTCAGAGGTGGAGAGACAGAACAGGGATTCGACCTTAACTTTAATGCCGAGTGAACAGAAGTTGTTGAGGCTTTATTTCCCGCCCGTCTTTCATATCATCAGTCCATCAGGCTGGGCGAGAACAGCGCTCATTAAACTTACTCAGGACTTTGAATATATCCGAGTCATTAAATTTAATCAGTGCCGAGTTCATCAAAATGTCACAAATCCAGCTGTCAGCTGGCGCCTATGAAGTATCGCCACACTCCTTAAAATAGTAATGTGTTATTGCGCCTGTTACCCAGCCAGAATACAACGCCTTACTTAAATGAAAAAAAAAAGACTAAAAAAAAAAATAATAAAAGTGTGTGTTTTGATTGTCGAAGATTTTGTAAGCATGGGTGTCTCGTTATGGCTGAGCACGTCAGCCATCGATGTTCCGTTTTTGAGTACAAAACGAGCGTGTTGTAACGGCAGCGTAAACATGAGGAAGATACACAAAAAGGGGGACGGACAACGAAGACTTCCACCTGGGACCTTCCGCGTGTCAGGCGGGTGTGATAACCACTTCGTTGTCCGTCCCCCTTTTTGTGTGTCTTCCTCATGTTTATGTACCGTTACCAACACGCTCGTTTTGTACTCAAAAACGGAACATCCTGGCAAACGACGTGCTCGGGCTACACTGGCAGACACCCGCGCTAAACGCAAAGTATCTCACCAATCAAAACACCCCCCCCCCCTCCTTTTTTTTTTCAGGTGGTGTTATTTTTTTTTTTTTTAATTCACGACCGCGAAACGACCGCCGACCTTGAAGACGCAGGTAGCCCAGGGCGCAATAACACATTACGCAATTTTAAGAGGAAGTGTTGCTGACTCACTCATAGATGGCGCCAGCTGACAGCTGGATTTGTGACATTTTGATGGGCTGCAAACTTGGTTAAAATTTATCACAATGACAAGCTCTGGAAAAAAGATTTTCGAGATATATTCAAAAAGTCCTGGTCTTCAATATTGTGGCGCCTGAATTTGTATTTAGGCCCTGGTTTGAATTTTGAATGTTCATGAAGGACGGAACGAAATAAAGGCCTTTTTCAAGCAACTTTATGTTCCCGTAAAAAAAATTTAAAGTTTAAGATCGGGAAATGTAGCTTCACAATATTCTCTCCGCACTACAGAGAAATTGTGCTATAATTGTAGACGTCTTTCATTTTTTTCTTCTTTTTATATTGTCACGAATGAGGAGGTGACGAACAAGAAATAACTAAGGAAACTGAAACGTTTAATGGGCGAACTGGACGATATGCTCCGAAACCAATTTGTCTCGGAGCATATCGTCCAGCGTCGACCCGAAGTCGCAGTCGATGAAGCTTGGCGATGAAGCTTGGCGATGTAGTCAGCGATGCACTCACCCGGCCGCCGGTCCCGTTTCCCGAACTGTAACCGCTGCATCCATAACGGACGGCCTAGGTTTGAAGCAGTGTTGGACAAAATACTCGATAAAAGTATTTAAGTTAAGTTACTAGATACCTGCTTCATAAAGTATTTAAGATACTACTCAAGTTACTTTCAATGTATTGTATCTTGAGTAGGATACAAATACTTAGAAATGTATTTCAATTACTTTTGGAAGGATACTTCCGCATTGTATAATTTAAATCGGCGTTAGTGACAACAACAATTATACAGTTCCGCAAATCTGGTTTTACCAGAATGGTTTATTTGCGCAAACCAACAAAAACAGAAAAATCAGCAGAACCCATCCTTTGGGAATGATTATCTACGTTAATGCGAATAGCATCAAACGGTGCGGAGTTATGCGCGTTCGTCAGGTGGCCGGCACACTCTAGATACGCCAGCCCACTCTTGAGGCGATTCTAAATTTGTTGACACTTTCACAGCCCTGCGCACGATCTCCGCAGCCCAGCACGTGCGTTTGTGTCACTCTAGGAAGGCGAGCAAAGCACGCGCCATACGCACAAACACTCAAAATGGTACCGACCAGACTTTCTGGCGTCTCAGCTAGTCTCAAGACTCTCAACCAACGGTACTCTAAACGGTTGTTTATATCTTTACCATAGGACGCGCTTTACAGCGCTGTCACAGCTACCGGTGCGCGCGCGTTCCATGCACGAGGGCTCATTCCGCTCTCGTGAGGGTGAGCACGGCCGCTACATCACCCTCTCCCGAGCGCGGGAGAGGGTGAGCTAGCGGCCGTGCTCAGCCTCACGAGAGCGGAATGAGCCCTCGTGCATGGAACGCGCGCGCACCGGTAGTTGTGACAGCGCTGTAAAGCGCGTCCTATGGTAAAGATATAAACAACCGTTTAGAGTGCGTTGAATGACTGCCTTCATAGCTCCGTGGTTAGCGCGTCTGCCTGCTGATCAAAGGGTCAACGGTTCGAATCCCAGCCGGCGCCCGTCTTTTTTATTTATTTATCGACCCGAGGCGTAAGAGGTTAGATAGCCAGATAGATAGACGAAAAGTGCGTGAAGTATCCAAACAATGCTATTCGCATTAAAAGAAACATCGTAAGGCTATTTTATGCAGTCTAACTATTAGGAGCAGAATATTGTCACGAATGACAAATAATGAGGCGGCGAACTGAAGAAACTAAACGTTTAATGGGGCGAACTTGTGCCTGAAACAAAATATAGAAAGGCTAGCGTCGCAGGCGTCGATATCGGCGAAACAGCAGGATTGAGCGCTAAGACAAAACTGACACCGAGCAAAAAAAAAAAAAAAAAATTTGGCTTGCTTTTGTACGTTGCGCTTTGTTGGGATTTTGAGGTGATCCAGCTTTTAGTCCGTTTCTGTCCTGTTCTCCGCTTATCAATGTTCGCTCATGGACATTGTTCTCGAGAGCAATGAGTGACCGACTGACGAAAAAAGAAAATAGACAAAATGAAGCCTAGAAGTTTTGCCGTAGGGTGGTCAAATATACAACAAGCAAAACATAAATGTCTTCATTTTTTCTGTCCACTTCTAATTTTTTTTATTTCTTGATTTTCTTGACACACAAGTGTGCATTGTTGTCGTAGGTCGTTTCCCGGTTTGCGTCGCGCCTCAGTGTGGCATGCAATCCTAACTTCCGTAAAACCACCCATTTTGTTTGAGAATTTTTGGGGGGAAACTCTAGGAAACAAAAAGCGCTTTTGGCAAGGCGAGGGAAAAACCTGCATTGTACAAACTTTGGGCTGAACAGTGAAATATGAATCACAATGGAAAAAAAAGCGATGTTTTTCTTACGAGACAACCAAAGGGGTTCCCCAACCAAAGTCACCTTAGCTAATCGGAGCAACAGGATTCGAGTTGCTCGAAAGAATGTTCACGTTTGCCCGTGCCACGCCCACGCCACTTCACACCGAAAAACTCGGAAAATGGCGGAATGTCAAAAATGTATTTGAGATAATGAGTACAAGATACTCAGAAATGTATTTAAAATAGAGTATTAAATACTCTCAATCAAAAGTATTTGCAAGATACCAAGATACTTCAAAAGTATTTGAAATACAGTATCTTGAGTAGAGTATTTGAGATAAGCACAAGTCTGGTTTGAAGTGAGCTGTCAGCTTCGAGACAATATCCTCGCAACTTGTCTCGGACGGAAGAGCCGACGAACAGAGAGAACGAATGATGGCGTACGTCGCCGCCATATAATATAATATAATTTGCTCTACTGACGTCTAACTCCTGGTTAGCTCAGTCGGTAGAGCGCTCCACTGGAAATGGAGAGGTACCTGGTTCGATACCAGGACCGGGCGGTTTTTTTCGGTCGCGCACCAGTCACCTTGCTGTGTTTGGAGATTTGTGTTTGTCCTTTCGTTCCCCTTTTCCATGGATTATTAGCGTCATTCTTGTTCAGCTCGCTTGCACCTTTGCGTTTAATTTCAATATAATCAAAACGAAAGTGACTTCCTCCTTGTTTCAATTGTGTAAAATACTCTATGGTGATGGCTTCGCCGATGCGTTCTTGAGCCAGGCTTGCCGTTCAGTGTTGACGGTGGGGACTGGTCTGCAGAACTTCTGTGGACGACAGCTTCACCGGTGTATTCCGGAGCCCAGCTTTTCCGAATCCGTCCGCTCTCCGCCCCGGAGGTCATCGTTCTTCCTTGTCTTCTTTTCTACTCCCTCTTTTCTTAGTATCCCGTGATTTTCTTCCTCTTTTCGTCGCCGTATTGATCACATCATTACAATAACCCCCATTTTAAGTTTTTTTTTTTTTTTTTTTTTTTTTTTAGAGCGCAGCTTTTAGGCGCTTGTTTACGGTTTGAGCGGCGTCGCCGTCGGCGTCGGCGTGACCGCATGTTGCATTATGGGAAGTTTCCGATAATGACGTCACGAGGAGTTACCCTTGTGAGGGTTACGAGGGTTACTCTCATGGGGCTAACGAGCGTTACCCTTACGAGGATCACGAGGGTTACTATTGTATTTTAGAGGAGGTGGCCGGTGTTGGTGGTGAGGTAATGGTCCGAGAGGTGGTGTCGTGTACCGGCTCAGGGCTGCGTGGATGGCCTTGAATGCCGGTGGCGGTGATGTGTTGCCTTCTCAATATCGGGAAAGGGGTTGCAGCCGCTGCTACAGGCGTCGTCGTGGCCGGGGAGTAAGCGTCGGGTTCATCCTTGAAAGGACCCGGTAGCGCCGGCGGCCCGCGTCCTCGCGGGCCCCATCCGAGGGCGAGGAAGGACACCGGTGACTGTTTACTTGTTTATTCCAAACCCCAGGGTCAACTGTTCTACAGCGGTGCTAGCATGCTCGAGCTGAACACGCGCCACTGCGAGTGGGGCACGTGCTTGTCCCGTTCAATCTGCGTGCCCGTACGAACGGAAAACTCAGAATACTAGAGTTACCCTCACGAGGGTCACGAGCGTTACCCTCACGATCGTTGCGAGGGTTACCCTCAAAGGGTTAGCCTCACGAGGGTCACGAGGGTTAATCTTACGAACGAGGGTCACGGGGTTACCCTTACGAGGGTCACTGAGGGTTATGAGAGTTACCCTCGCGAGGGTAACGAAGGTTACCCTCACAAGGGTTACTACGGTTACCCTCACCAGGGTTACCCTCTCGAGGGTCACGAGGTCACGTGACCTCCCCCTGAGGTCACGCGACCTCAGGGAGTCACCTATCCCTCAGTACCCTACCATCCTATCCCTCAGTACACTTCCATCCTCCTCCTCAAGAGCTGCGCTCTAATCCGGCGTTACAGGGAATTGTAAACGGCTTTCATTTTTGTTCTTTTAGCGAAAAATACCCCAAAAATCGTAAATGATGTGTTCCTTTGCCAAGTACAAAAAATCACAACCAAACAAGGTAATCAGTCTACATTTTCGGTGTGCTTAACGTGTTCTATCCGAAACGAATATTCTTGCAATAACGAACTTCAGCGGAGCACACGACGTTGAGTTGCTTTGCTCTAAGTACCGTAGCGGATAATGGTCTGTTTGCACCACGAAACGCCTACCGTATAACTTATAAGTACAGACAAAGGCATTGGTACAGATGAAACTTTTCCACTGCCCATACGAGTGCCAGGCACTCTCTTAATCGTAGATAAAGTTTTCACTCAGAAGGAGCTGCTTACTGGCATACGCTAAAGGATGCAGTATCCCCTCGTGTTCTTGCGTAAGCACCGCCCCCAAGTTATGTTCGGAGGCATCAGTTCTTAGGAAAAACTCGAAAGTGCCCGCTTCAACATGTTGCTATGAAGAACCTTGTGAGTATGACCTAAATGTAAGTTGTAGTAGACCTCGTTTTTCTTGTCGATCACGGGAAAAGGGCCTTTCCACTGCATAAGCAATTTGTTGTGGCTGGTAGGCAGCAAGATCAGGGCCTATCTTACTTTCAACTGTCGGCCTCTCGCTTTTCGGTTGACTCTGTCTTGTTTCGTCCAGGTTCTGGTGACTCGTGAGCTAATTCCATTGTTTGCTCTAACCGACTCTGTATAGTTTTAAGACGATAGCCATATGTCATCTTCAGCTCCTGTCTGATTGTATCTTCAGTCCAGATTTCTTTCAGCACCGACAATGGGCCTCGTACGTGTTGTCCATAAATCAACTCAAAATGAGAAAAACCTAAAATTGCTTGTGGTGCTTCGCGGTAGGCGAAGAGCACCGGAGCCAAGTATTTTTCCCAAGACTGAGGTCTCTCTTCGCACATCTTTTTCAGCATGTGCCTGAGCTTACCGTTAGTTTTTTCTACCAGACCATTGCACATGGGGTGGTGATGTGTAGACAATAAGTGCTTGATCGAGAACAGCTCCATTACCTCATTCATAAACTTCGAGGTAAAGCTCATACGCCTGTCTGAAAGAATCTCACGTGGTAGACCCACTCTGGAGAGCATTTCAATTAACCCTCCGCTACTGTCTTCAACTCAGTGGACGGTAGAGGCGACGGCCTCTCGGTATTGAGTCGCAAAATTCACTAGTGTGAGTATGAACCGATTCCCTTTCTTAGACGTGGGCGACAGCGGTTCAATGAGGTCAACAGCAACTCGTTCGAAAGGTGTCTCAATGATGGGCTTGCGCCCCAAATGGTGCTTTTGACACCATTCCTTTAGAAATCGTTCTCTGGTACATGTCACATGAACGCACAAGCCGCTTAACATCTGCTAAGACTCCGGGCGAGTAAAAAGATTCCAGGACTCTGTCACTCGTGCGCTGGACACCCTGGAGGCCTGCTATTACGATAACATCAGCCAGTCAAAGGATATTGTGGCGCAGCGTTCTGGGGACCACCACTTGGCGAAACTCCTTCCCGTTTGCGAGGTGGCATCTGCAGAAGAAAGCCCCTTCCTCAAATAAAAACTGTAGGTCTTAACTCCTTTTGTCACGTCAGCGTTGGCAATCCCTCCGCGACAGATATCCAATGACGCGTCTTTCAGTTGTTCTCTTTCAAGGACCTCTCTTGTAACATCTTCCATCCCGATGCTGGGTTCGGGATTTAGAGTAGGAGGAACATGGGTCGTCAATGCGGTGAGCATGTTCCTGTCAAGTTGTAAGATTTTTGCTGCATTAGCAGAAAGCAACAGAGCGTCGCGGGCGTCGAAGTCGGCGTAGCAGCAGGATCGAACGCTAAGGCGAGACTGACTGCGACTCGCCACGCCTCCGGAGCCCTTTAAGTACACGCGTTCACTTGTGGAACAATCGGCGTAGAAGGTTCGGCTTGTAGAACATTCGAACCTCGAACAATCAACAAGGTTTTCGAATTTACCAGAAATCTAAACGGAAAGAATAAATAAAAGACGCGCTGCTCCCAGGAATCGAACCCACATCTTCCGCACGAGAGACAAGCGCGGTAACCACTCGGCCACGCACGCGCTCGACGCGCTCGACGGCGCGCGTAACAATAAACATGCCTTTTCATATATAAAAAAAAATGAAAGCCGTTTACACCTCCCTGTAACGCCAAATTAGAGCGCAGCTCTTGAGGAGGGTTGGGGGGGGAGGGGGGTCACGTGTCCTTGGGGCGGTCGCATGACCTGGGGGCCACGTGACGTGACCTCGGGGGTCACGTGACCTCGAGGGGTCACGTGACCTAGGAGCACGTGACCTTGGGGGGTCACGTGACCTTGCGGTTACGCCGACGCCGACGCCGTTCAAGCCGGAAACGGGCGCCTAAGAGCTGCGCTCTAAAAAGAAGCAAACTTTGAGCAGTTGGAGTTTGCGTGTTATTTTTTGCATCTTTTTTATTTGCTCGATTTTGTTGAAAGCCGTCGTTCAGTTTGAGCAATTACCTTTGGCCAATAATTCGCTTCAAATTCCATGCACATTATTTATTTGTATGTTTTTTTTGTTTTTTTCTCACTCCTTCCTCGTTTCCTAGGTTGTACGACGCGCTGGAATATCAAGCCCGCACACTCACCATTTCGTCTGAGTGCTCATCATTTCATTTTTTTTTCAGATCCGTCATAATTAAACAGGCAGGTTTGTTCAAAGCATTAAAAGATTTTTTTGCTAGCAAAAGCTTTTCTGATCGTACATTAATATTCTAAAGCCCGGTTCACACAGTTGCGTTTGACTGCGTTTGACTGCGTTGCGGCAGCGAGACACCAGGACATCCCTGCTTCTTATATCGCGTGCCAAGAAGATTCCTTGAATTGGATTCCACGCTTCATGCGAAGCACAGATGTGTCGGTGACTCGCTTTCGGTTCTCGCCGCAACGCAGTCAAACGCACTCAAACGCAAGTGTCTGAACCGGCCTTAAGCCTCTGCAAGATTATTCTCGAAGAGATACAAACGTAAAAACGCTATATAACATTTAATCTCTCTACGTTCCAGTGTGGCTTTATCTCACACAGCAAAAGCATCAAAATTAGCTGTTCTATGTCAATAATTTAACCCTTGCAGCGGGGCAAACAGTGAGGCAAAAATCAACGTTTGCAGTGGTGTAACATTTATTGGCGTCAAATTAAAAAAAAGATTATATATGTATATATTTAAATACGAGGTTGCATGGCAGTTCACGGAAGATTCCCAAGGTCTGGCAGACTGCGAGCACCGGACCACACAAAACATGTAACCTAAAAAAAAAGAAAGACTGCACCACAAACACAAAAACAATATTTGCGCTAAATTCAGCTCGACCGCGTGACACAAATTTAGGCGAAGCTGTCTCAAACCTTTTTAATGTTGAATGAGGAACTCGAAGAATACGGGGCACATTACGAATTTCGGAAGGAAGCTCAGTAGTGAGTCCAGCCCAGCTGGACCTGAAAGAATAAGAAAAATAAAGACAGCAACAGTCTTCCAAGAACGTTAGCACAAGCGAATAGTTTACAGAATGGCGGTGCGTGTTGCGAGGTGTCTTCGCAAATCAATTTCTTAAGAAGTTGAAAAAAAAAGAAGTAAGACAGGCATGACAAACGATACTAAGAACAATTCTATGAGGAATAAAATATATCGAAAATTAAAAACGACTAAGCTATTCTTCTTCGGTCAGGTGTCTCATTTTGGGTCACTGAATTTCTCATTTTGACCAAAACCCTGAGACTGGAAAACGTAAAACAAATGACCCTCAGCTGTAGATGTCCAGTAAGGTAAACACAAAGCAGGACTGGTAAAGGAATGTTACGCTTTAAACATAGCAAACATATTGCCAAGGTTAAAAAAAATCACTAACGGCTTTCAGCTATCAAAATTAATTTAAGTACTGAGTGCAGTGACAAATAAAATTACTCACTAGTCAAAATTATTGTTCTGTAAATAGCTATTCCACAGAGTTTAAGCAATGTTGCAGTCTTAATTCGGTGATTTGTGCAAACCAAGCAATGGTGTGAAAAAACAAGCGCAAAAGGAGGAGTGTGTTGTTATATCAAATATGGTGTACGTATGCATATCGTGCGCGCTGAAAAAATACCGGAATAGCTCAGGCACGTAGCCAGGGGGTGGCCCATGGGGCCCGTCCAATCGCCACTCATCACATTTTGTGCTTGCACACTGTGCATGATCGTAAATACGATAGCTCCGATCTCGTACGGGGTTAATAATGAGGCAGTAACACAAGTACCTTTATCTCAATCTGAAGTAAAATACACTTCCGCTATCTCCCTTGTCTTCTTATATCTTGTTTCGTGCCAAGATGACGGTGTTGTCAAAATAAGGTATACATTCACACCTATAAATTACAATGCACTGCTGAGATTACCAGCGACAGGGCATGTTTCCTCAGCCCTTCGTTCACGCATCTCCCCGACTTCCCACGTACTCCTTCCCACAGGACAGAGCGATTCTGTACACAGACCCCACTTTGCAGCCCACGTACTTTGTTGCGTGCTTTTTTGACACATATTAACCCGTGTATCTCCCCGTTCCACCCTTCCATGTAACTTGATTAATTTTGGTGGAGCTGAGAGGAGAACCGAAACGCTTTGCCCCCACCTTTTTTATGTTATATGGCTAACATTAGTATATATACGGTGTCTCTTCTACTCATCCGTCGTGTTTTAGCCCTTTTAACCCCTTTTTAACCCCTAATCTATCGGAGACGCAAACGAATATTTTAACTTTTACGGATACCACATAATGCGATGAGTGCACTTTGACAAGAATTGGTGCATTTGAGATTTCTTTCGTCAAATTTTTCGGACGACATTACAGTCGGGGTGGTATATCGGGCTCCTTCTTTCGTGTATGCTTTCTTTTTTTTTTTGTTAGAAAAATAGAAGACATTCTTTTACACATAACGACAAATAAAAAGTCACGTAACCATCTGTGGTGATCTTAACATAGATGTTTCAAATACTGTGCATAACGATTATTTATTCTTGTTACAGTAATGTAACTCCACAAACTTAATAACCTGTCCAACCAGGTTTGGTGAGGAGTCAGTTTCAGTTTTAGATATACACTATGCAATTTTAGCGTAGAAGGTGACATTAATGGCGTTTTAGAAGTTTGTCTGACTATTCACCGGTAGTTCTTCTGACTTCAGAACATATACGGCCTAATCCTTTGAACGAGTTAAATCATCGTATAAAAATAGATTATAGGACTTACCGGAACTTGTTAGCCACTGCGAACTTCAATGTCATGAGTGCTGCTGCTGATGTGAACATAACTTATAGTTGTTTTCACAATACACTGCGTCAATGAGTAATTGAATCATCAATAGTCGAACAAGGAGGTTACTACGAAAAACCTACCTGCGCATGGATGACGCGTAAAATATTGGAAGTGATAAAGGCTAAAGACTATTGATTTGGGAAATTAAAACAACATAGAGATAGTAGATACTATCTTGGCCAATATAAAATTTATCGCAATATGACAACGGCACTAATACGACGTATGATAAATGAGTACTACTCTAATACGAAACAAAAAATGTGGGAGAGATACAAAGAAAATCTGGTCAATCATAAATACTATAATAAAACCTAAAATACGTAGCCTATAGTACCACTGGACCTGGTGGCGACTGGTTTTTGTCATAATGAAAAAGATCCTACAGAGAAGTATATTAGCTATTTTTGCAATATTGCTAAAGAACTAGCTGAAATTCTGAAAGAACCATTCAGAAACCAGCTTCCATGGTTTTTTAGCAATTCAATTAGCTGTCAAGATATTACGTGCGAAAAAAATACGTTAATAATACAAACGATGCCGTGAGATAATTCTACTGAATATGACGGTTTTTCAGTAAACATATATTAAAAGAACAACATTGATGTGCTGATAACATATGGAATCAGGCGTTTTACAGTGCATGGTACATACAATGGACTGTCTAAAATAGCTAGAGTTCTACCAATACATAAAAATGGTGATGTGAGCCAATGTTCGAACTATAGACCAATATCAGTATTAAGTTGTATAAATACTCGTTTCGAAAAGCTTATGCGGAGGGCAAGTTCGTCTGCTTCTCGCGCAGGGGGTAGCGGTGACGTCAGAACGCCGAGCCCTGATTGGCTGATCGCGGTCCCCTATATGAGCGTCGTCTGCTCCTCTGCAACGTCGTCTGCTCGCAACGTCGTCTGCGTCTGTCTTACCTTTCCTGCGACTTTTGCAAGTGAGAGGCCAGATTCACGAAACTATCTTACGCCAAAAATATGCGTAAGACAAAACTTAAAAACGAATTCGTATTCACGAACTGGTATTTTCGTAAGTTTTGCGCAGGTAACGACAAAATCCTACGACAGCTCCGAAGCTACGCACTTGTTACGATCAAATCAGCATGGCGACAGCGTCGCGGTCGCGACGACCAACGGACGTTTATTTTTTCTACGTGCGCTTCTCTCGCGTCCCGACTTCAAGCAGCAAGAAAAAAGTAAAAAGTACTTGAACCAGACCACGACGAACAAGAACGCTGGATCCACAAACACCCGGGAAAAGCTCCAACGGCCACGATTCCACCGACACCGACCAAGCGAACTCGGCAGATAGGCTCTAGCAGCCACTCCGACCTCGGTGATCGTCTGCCCACGACCGGCTGGCGTGCTGAATGGAATGTGCCCGCGCGACCCTTGTGAACCCTTCCCGTATTATACTGTGATCACTGACCTCAATTTTAGATTAAAGGGACACTCAAGTGGTTTTTGAGTTCGTGTTTTGATGATGACAGCTGAATTTAGACGCCCCAAGTATCCCTAAAAACCAAATAGTATAGTCATACGGTGATTATTTCTTTAATAAAATGTAATTGAAGGCCGCCAAACCTCGGATCCATCCGAAAACGAAACCACTCTCATTGGTCCTCGCACGCTTATCAAAAGTATCTCGGGCCAATGGCGTTGGACGACGTTCCGTCGCGCAGTGATCCCGAGGTAGCCGCATCGGCCGAACCTCTTGTCATTCGAGCTTCGATCATGGCGGCGTTCTCTACGCTCGAGGACCTGATGCCGTTGGAGGTTGAAATTCTTCGGCGGACAGCCGACCTGGGGATGATTTCCTATGACGCCACTCCGACGTGCGATGTGGACGATAGCAGCGCTTCGGAGTCCTGTTCGGGTTCCGAGGACGATGAAACGCAGACCTTTTCGGGCGTTCTTCGATTTGCGGTTGGGGCAAGTCGTAACCAAACCAACGTTTGACATCGCAGCGTTACCTCTGTTACGTGATGTCAAACGATGTCGCCACGTTGACTTTCGCCTCGGGAGGACGGGGGAAGGCTGGTTCAGACATGTGCAACGAGCGCGTACCTACGACTGCGTCCGTTGCAACCGGAGCGACCGGAACGACAGCTCTGCGCCGCGCGTACACACCTGAAATTACTACAAGCACAGCGGGTCGCCGTCAGCTGTTTCAGCGGCCCCTCTAAAAAGGGGACGCACTGCTACTCAATGCCGTAACAGAATAGAGACAGACAGTTTTCTATAGCCTAAAGCTTTATTATTGATTTTTCTTGATAGGCTTGCAGGGTACAGTGGATGAAAAAAAGAAAATAAAAAGATGCCGTACGCCGTCTTGGACGATCACGACTCTATACACGACATTGCAATAGTACAAATATCGCCACACGCATTTTCTACGATTATAAAAGACAATGTAATCTTAGCAGCGATATAGCAACGTAGAAATATGATTTCGTGATCAGATAGACGTTGCGAGCGTTCAGGATTGCTAACACTAATCACTTTTCTCCGGTGATGAAAACGCGTGAAACTTCGCGTCCTTTATACGGTACGCGCCAGTAATACCTTGAACTTGAGCACACGCATGAAATGCGCCAAACAAGAAATCCGGGCGATGTTCGAGGACACAAATGCTTAGAAAGCACCACTGTAGTCGAAGTAAACAAACACGACGGCACGGGCGTTTCTGCTGTCTTGAGAGTGCCGCCACGGCATCGCCGCACGAGTAGGTGGGTCTTCCCTTCTAGTACGTGCTGGGTTATCATAACGACACACGACGAAAATTCACAGTCAAGGATAGCGCTTTTACGCGGAACGATGAGCTTTCACCACGCCGTCCACGTCGATGATCAACACCGACGCCATGTGCGCGCAGATACGTGCGCTTCCGCGCATCCCGGGGAACGGGAAATTCACCCCCGCGGAGGACGGCAAGGAGAAAACGTAGTCCCTTGTTTGTGAAACGATAATTGCAGTATCGCGTATTCTAAACTAGAACTATTTTACGTCTTGTGAAATTATCATGCACAACATATTTAAATAAACTGAAAATTGTTTCTTTAGCGAAACTTTACAAAGGCCGCCAAAATTTTCAAACATACGATAATTTCATTGGTCCTCGCAAGTACAGGAAAGAGTTCGCACGTATTTTATTCCTGCGTGATTAATAGGCGGTTCTGCCTTTTAAAACTGAAGATACTCATTCACTGACACTTCCTTAACGCCATCGCACCAAAAAGTAGCTTCCCCAAAAACCGCTTGAGTCTCCCTTTAAGAGGTCAATCTCTTCCTCTTGTCATCTCCTTGTTTTCCGAGGCAACGGTGACTCTCGCCGGTGAAAAGCGCGCAGAATATCCGACAGACGCAGGAAAGGTAAAGGAGCCATCGCTTTGACTAGCAGACGTAAAGCAGACGACGCTAACTGCGCCAACCCGCCGACGCCGTTAAAGAATGAGGAGTCTTGCCGCACACGAAAGGGGGGAAAAAGTATTTGGGAGGGAACTCGCGGACACTAACACGCTCACTCCTCGGTTCTTAGCAAACAAACCTCGGCGTCTCGGGACACCTCGCCAGTGAGTACTTGTGACTTCCCTCCTTGATGCGCGTCTGCTAGTTGTTCGACAAAAACAACGAACCGCTCGAGTTATTTCGTCTGCCTTCTCTGAAAGGCGAAGTCGAGCTCGCTCGTAAAGACCTGCACTTCCGAAAGTTGCAGGAAAGGTAAGACAGACGCAGACGACGTTGGGAGCAGATGTTGTTGCAAAGGAGCAGACGACGCTCATATAGGGGACCGCGATCAGCCAATCAGGGCTCGGCGTTCTGACGTCACCGCTACTTCCTTTCTCATGCGCAGAAGACGAAAATGAGCCCACTTGCGAGGCGTATAGCCACGCAGGTAGTTGATATTTTTACTAAAAGTGATATTTTACCTGAAAATCAGCATGGTTTTTCGAAAAGGCAAATCAAGAGACACAGCTGTTTTAACAATTGGTCAATTTATTAACAATGCTTTAAACAGCAATAAAATTGATATCGGTTTATTTCTAGACAAAACAAAAAGCCTTTGATACGGTAGATCTCAGCATACTGCTCAGTAAAATTACATAATATGGTTTTTGAGACTTTTCTCTTGATTTCTTTAAGAGTTACTTACCGTCTCGCTCTCAGATCGTAGGCATAGGAGAACGATTCTCTAGAAATGGGTTAGTGTTGAGAGGAGTCTCGCAGGGTGCTGCTGGAACCGATCCTTTTTTTCTGTCTAGATCAACGGTCTAGCCAACGTTATAACCAAACTGCAAATGATAATGCATGCAGATACTGCTGTGTTGGTCTCTGATTTTTCACCGAAATTATTTCAAATATAAATGACACATAAACTTCAGCAGTTACAAAGATGGTTTCAAGAAGATAAATTAAGTCTTGAACTTACAAAAGACAAGTTATGTTATACACTCGTCCTTCTCTAAAGGCATTTAAACTGGGATTGGTAATATTAGAAAATAAATACTCGTATTTAAGGAGTTGAAGGGTGGACAATTGATCGATTAACCTACCGATTTATCGGTTAATGTTTTAATCGTTATTAATATTTTAACCGGTTAATCGTTTATTGTTTTACGAACCCAAAAAAAAAAGTAAGTAAATGCTTTCTCCACGCAGAACATTGACGAATACACCTATATGAAGGGCAAATTTTGAGTGAAATTTTGACCTAAAGTAAACTGTACGTGCGAGATTCGTAACTCCAAACAGTCGCGGCCACTTCAACGCCGTGCGAGTGTTCGTTTAGCGCAGCAGAGACTATTGTGAACAATCAAAGGAGTTCGCAAATGCCGGAGAATATAAATGAACCTCTTTGTCTCTGCGGTTGAATTAGTAATATTTGAGTGAGTGTCTTTGAACAGTTCTCAACTACGTATCGAAGTGTATTCATATTGGAAATCGTATATTGCGCTGTTTATCACATATTCAGCAGGGGCAAAAAATATATGTAATTTTGACTTAAAAAAATATATTATACATCGAAATTGGAGAGACCGATTAATCAATTAAAGTGGCCATTAATCTACTTAAAATGCTTATTTGAAGGCCAGCCGTAGATTAAAAAATATCTTACTTGACTCTTCTTTCAATCAGAAGCCGCTCATAGAACTGTGCAAAAAATTAGGATATTTTATATAGACTTCGGCTGAAACGCGTCAAGCTTTGATACTAGAACGCTTAGATTGATATACTTTCGCATTTCTCACACCTCTTCAATACTGTGTTGATAGTTTGGGGTCTTATTTATCAAAGTTGCATACAACCAATTATAACGCCACAAAAGCGAGCGGTCAGGATATTAGCCAATGCAAAATTTAATGCCCACTCCGTTCCATTATTTCAAAACCAATGGATAGAGCCATTTTCACTTGGTACGCGATTACAAAGCTGTAGGTAATATGAGGCAATACTTTAGGAACTAATGTACCATTACCATCAAGTATATTCTCTCAATCAAGTAGAGTAACTAGAAATGTTTAACGCCAATATTTTTAACGTTCTATTTTCTCACAATATGTACGGTCGAAGAACGATGAGTGTACTGGAACAAAAATATGGAATTCCTCAAACATCCTAGTAAAAGAAAAGCAAAACGTTTCAAACCCACATAAAACTTTATATATAGAAACAATATTTGAGTAAGAGTTGCGTTTTTTGTACGGCACTTTGAAGGGTGCAAGGTAACCACCCCATTATTTATTTTCGTACATTTGGAATGTGGATTCAAGGCTAGCCTTGACGGCTATAAATCCAGATGCGTATGTGCAGTATGTCCTGTGTTCATTTTGAATAAAATTGAGCGATTGACCCTGGATAGCTCAGTAGGCAAGGCAACTGACTTACAATCGGTGGCGAGTTAGAGAGCCCGCAGGAGACTGAAGTCTTTTTACCATGGTTCCCAATGGGCGTAACGCTTTTCGATATCAGTTTCCGTTATAGCCGGCGCGACAGTCAAACGTTACAGAACTCAATAATAGGCTGATAAAGCACATTCTGGTTTAAAATCAGCTTCCGAAACAACTACGACCCCGATCAATGCTCGCCCAATGGCCCCCCCCCCCCCCTGCTCCCTTTCCCGAAATCGGTCGTGGTGTCAAGGTAAGAGGTCGGAAGTCTTGGCTGAACTCGCTCACTCACAGCTAGCTCAAAATAAAAAAAAGCTTAAAACTCACTTTTACCTCACCCTCGCGGGTGTATCTCAAATCGTCCCATTCGCATTTCGCTCGTTCTCGTTTCGCCCCATTCTCGTTTCGACCTTCTCGTTTGAACCTTCTCAAAACATCCGAACCGGCCTTTTCGCATTTGGGCCTAATTCGCATTTGGTCCCGTTCGCACTAGGACCGAATAGCGCATGGTATGTTTTCAGCCTTGGATTGGCCCGATAGTTCGCAGAGTATGCTGCATGCAGTCCACTTTAGGAAAAATAGAGTACAAAGTGCGCGCGCGTGTGTGTGTGTGTGGGGGGGGGGGGGGGGGGGGGGGGGGGAGGGACCGCTTCGAGTGCACTTCCGCGACCCGGGAAAAGAGAACCCATCGAAGCCGTGCTTTGCACAGAAGAGCAGTACGGTGTTTTATTGCCCAGCGCCTGCCACTTCCGGACAACCCAACGAGCGGGTCATGACCTTCCTGCATGTTTCAAGAGCGGAAGAGACGTATTCCAGAAACTAGTAGCCAAACCGCGAGAATAATTAGCACAAGTGGTATGTGAGCGCGTGCGTATAGGCGAGTTGGGAGGAGGGAGGGGCGGACTTGAAGAAGCTTCTTCGGGGATATGCGGTGACCCAGTCATAAGCACCGACACCTCAAAGTGCCCCCATTTGATATTTTTTTCTTGGAGGATGAAACGCAG
The DNA here is from genome assembly GCA_037355805.1 of Ixodes ricinus. Lineage (NCBI taxonomy): Eukaryota > Metazoa > Arthropoda > Arachnida > Ixodida > Ixodidae > Ixodes > Ixodes ricinus. The sequence goes on along the minus strand of JAZHYW010057514.1, from coordinate 3,954 downwards.
GATGTAACAAGAACGGATCAAATGCGCGGGCCCAACCGAGAAGGACGTTTTGAGAATGGTCCTTTGAGAAAGTCCAAACGAGAAGGTCGAAACGAGAACTGGCCCAAATGATGCCACCCCACCCTCGCGGCCGCACTCACTATCAAGTCCGCACTCCACGAACTCATGAACTCACGCCCCTCACCAAACTCATGAACTCACCAACTCATGAACTCACCGAACTTATGAACTCACCGAACTCCAGAACGCACGAACTCACGACCCTCATCGAAATCAAGAGCTCACTCACCTCACCTCACTCACTCACTCGGATGTAGTTTCTCGCACTCACCGTACTACGCTGGCTCTGCCACTCCATGTTGACGTGCGGGTTGCGCAGCTTACCCAGCGCTCCGTCACGGTCGCTGCCGTCTTCCGCCGCTCTGGCGCTGGCCATCGCGTCGCCAAGTAAAGAAATGTTGTCCTATTGTTTGATCTTCGCTTCGACTCTTTCCGCGCGCGGGTCGCGCGCGGTCGAAAACGCTTGAGCCCATACAAAAATCTGTAAGTTAGAATTCTTTTTGAATTCCTGTTCAAACATTTCTGGAATCGTAGTTGAATTTCTTTTTAATCTTTTTTTAATGTCTTTTAGACTTTATTTTTGACAACTGATCTCGCATCTAGTTAAAATTGGCGCACTTAGATTTTTAAATTCCTTCTTACACATACATTTTTCGGAATTTCTTCTTACATAAATTTTGTTGCAGATTCCTTTTGACGGAACCGCAGATTAACGTTTTAAAAAAGACACTAATTTTTTTTAGTATATACTTTTGAATTTTTGTTAGAAAAAGATCCATGGCAGCCCATCCTTTGGGAATGATTATCTACGTTAATGCGAATAGCATCAAACAGTGCGGAGTTATGCGCGTTCGTCAGGTGGCCGGCACACTCTAGAATACGCCAGCCCACTCTTGAGGCGATTCTAAATTTGTTGACACTTTCACAGCCCTGCGCACGATCTCCGCAGCCCAGCACGTGCGTTTGTGTCACTTAGGAAGGCGAGCAAAGCACGCGCCATACGCACAAACACTCAAAATGGTACCGACCAGACTTTCTGGCGTCTCAGCTAGTCTCAACCAACGGTACTCTAAACGGTTGTTTATATCTTTACCATAGGACGCGCCTTACAGCGCTGTCACAGCTACCGGTGCGCGCGCGTTCCATGCACGAGGGCTCATTCCGCTCTCGTGAGGGTGAGCACAGCCGCTACATCACCCTCTCCCGAGCGCGGGAGAGGGTGAGCTAGGAGCAGTGCTAAGCCTCACGAGAGCGGAATGAGCCCTCGTGCATGGAACGCGCGCGATAATAAGATATAAACAGGTGTTTAGAGTGCGTTGAATGACAAAAAGCACAGGTCAGAAGTTGCTCTTGGGCACGTCAGGCTCTTCTGCCGTGTCTCAAGGGCAGGAATCAATCGACAAAAGTCCGTACTGGAGCACTGGCTCGGACAATGGAGCCACAGGAGCCTACAGAATTCTGCAGGAATTGCATGGAAGGAAACTCTGGAATCATGCCTAGGGCCCCAATTGGGAGAACCGGACCAAGCATGGAGGTTTGGCGATCAGAAGCCAATGCCATCCAGCCCAAGCTGTCTCCGCCGAAGCTGGCCGGCGCTGCCAATCACTGCTTTAACAGGGCGTACGTTTGCAACGCCACCGTTATCATTGCCCAACCAGCACTGTGCTGGGCGCAGAGCTGCCTGCTGTCCCGGGTCGAGCCGCCAACCAAGTCCACCGGAGCTGGGCGCGATTCATATGGAAGATCGTCCATGGGAAAGGACTGCGGCGCAGCAGCCTTTTTCTGGTTTGGCAGCGGGAGGTATGGGCCGCGGTGACCGTGAGCAGTCAAGCTGCGTTGCTATACGCCTGCTGTTTAGAGACATGGGCGCGACCCTCTTTTTTTGAGCTGCCCTACCACCTCGGCCTTCCGTACACTCCGGAAGAGTGGATGGCAAGCACCACGGGACGTACAACCGGGGGAGCAGGTCTGCGTTTCCACGCCAGAAATTGCCAGTTTCCATTGAGTTTTTTTGGTTCATTTCCTCTTGGGAGTACACTGGCAGCGGCGAGTCGCAAGAAACTGTACTGGGATGCAGCTGGAGGTCCTACTCCCCAGCGCCCCCTCTACAGGGCGGTTGCCGGCCCCTCGGTGTGCATCGGACTACTTCAAACAGGTCCGCATAGCTCCCAGTCCCGGCGACAAGCAAGGGCTTCTTCCGTCCGGCCTCGCACTCGGGGTGTTGCCCGGTCAAGGTGTGGCGCTGGGCGACAGAGGGCTATTTGTGCCATGGTCAACCAACTGCGACTTATGTGGCGCGAATGAGACGCTTCCACCGCGCCGTTTTGTGGAGTGCTCCAGCGCCTATCTCCTTCTGGGACGAGATGAGGAAGGTTCTCGGCGTGGACTTTCCCATAGACAGCGCGTCTTTAGATGCCTGAACGTCGAGGGGACAGGTACGGCCTTCATCCATGAAGATGCTCCCGTCCATGGTAGCTCACCAGGGACTCCACGCCGCATCTGGCTAGCCCGCTCGGCCATGGTGGAATGCCACACCGATGCCGGGCCCGACGTGGGACTATTTTACCTCCCGGTTGGAGATGGCTTCTATCCATCGCGGCCCGGGCGCATAGACCAGGCATGCCAGGAGTGGAGAGCGGGTGAGGAGAGGCTGGAGGCTCGGCGGCTCCAGAACATCCACGCTTTCGACTCGGCGAGGACCCGAAGCCGCGCCCACCGCTGCCAGCAACCGATCACACCATGCCATCAGGGATGTGCACGCACGGCGAGCTACATCCGAGACCGTCACCCGCTCACGGCACACATTTTGCAACCAGCACCCTCCCCCTTTCCCCCTTTCCGTGCCAACAGACCGGTTTGCCGAGCGTGCTGCTGCCCTGTAACCTGCTCGTGTAAATGGACTGTGCGGAAAAAAAAAAAAAAAGCCATTCCTTAGCTCTGTGGTTAGCGCGTCCTGCCTGCTGATCAAAGGGTCAACGGTTCGAATCCCAGCCGGCGCCGGTCTTTTTATTTATTTAGTATCGACCCGCGGCGTAAGAGGTTAGATAGCTAGATAGATAGATAGATAGATAGATACATAGACGAAAAGTGCGTGCAGTATCAAAAAGAATGCTGTTATTCGCATTAATAGTGTCCCCACAGGTACATACACATCCCACAAACAAAGCACGTGGAAACAAACTGCAAACTACCTTGAAGCTCAACATCAACGTAATCATAGTCCCGTCAATAAAAAAAAAATTGGTTTGCTCTTTATGTTTGCACAGCCTTGATAGGGGAGAGTGCGCCTCAACGGGTAATCGGTCTCTTAGCTGTAGATGAGGAATTTAGCCAGTGCGGTACAACCCGCTAGCCTGGAGTTTTTAACGTGCATCACGCATGATAGTGATCACCACGAGACGCGTGCCGGTGCAGAGAACTCCTGCCAGATCGAAACGGGCGAGGAGCGGTGGGGGAATCGAACCCACTCTTGAAAAAGGGTCAGTATAGTCCTCCTAAAGGGAGGAACTGCTCTTGACACATATGTTCCTTCCAGAAATGGGAGGAGCTTTCGTCCCTAAAGCAGGGGGCAAGAGTTCCTCCGTCGCCTGCATCTCATTATGGCGGCCACGAATCGAGCAAACCGAGCTCAATAAGGACTAGCGAGAGCACGAAGTCTATCGTTGCGGAGCGAGAGGAGCAGCAAATAAAAACGTAACGCCGAGCTTTCCGCGAGACTGTAGACATTTCAGAAGCCCGGCTTTTTCCCTGCGGGTAAAACGTAGCGTTTCGAAGGCATGCAATCACTCAGTCGTCTCATCGTCAGCCCTTGCGATGTTAAAGCGGAACAACAGGCGCCCAATTCGCGCACTCTGTCTCACCTTTGTATTCCTCGAGCCACAATTAGCAATGCCT
>JAZHYW010057513.1:0-17223 GCA_037355805.1 Ixodes ricinus | reverse complement strand
TTCTGCGCGCGTTTCCGCAAAAAGCGGCCTCGCCGTCGGCGTCACCGTCGGCGTAACCACTCCGCTAAATTTAGCGGGGAAATTGAAGTGGTGTTGAGGTCCCGCGACGGCAAGTTTCCCGCTAAATCTTGCGGAGAAGCTGAATTTGTTCATGGGTGACATGACACGAAGTCATGTGACGTCATTCTCCCGGATAAATTTAGCAGGGAAACTGAATGCGTGTTGAAGTATCGTGGCGTCAATTTTCCAGCCTAATTTAGCGGGGAACTGCGGGAGGGGGGAGAGGGTATGGAGGTGGAAGAGGGGAGGGTACGGAGGAAGAGGATGGGAGAATACGGACGAGGGCGGAGGAGGGGGTTTGGAGGAGGAGGAAGGAGAGATGGAAGAAGGAGGGGAAGGTATGGAGGAGGAGGAGCAGCAGGGGAGGAGGAGGGAGCGTAACGTTGAGGCCTACCCTCCCCTTTGTACACTCCCTCCTCTTCCTCAAGAGCTGCGTTTTAATTTCGCATTACAGAGATTTGTAAACGCCTTTCATTATTTAACTCAGCTTGCGGATTTACGGTTTCACTAAATATGTTTGCTTCGGAGTCACGGCTCTACAGCTATATCGTTGCTTAAAGTTATCGTTGTTAGTTTTTTTAATCTTTACCGGAAATCGCAAGAACGTTTTTTTTTCTTTTTGGTCCCTAATAAATATTAATACAATCCGCGCGACAGAGCAAAACGACACAACCTCAGCATCCTGATACAGTACATAAAGACGTAGAAGTGGCATTGTCTAATCATTGCTATCCCTAATTGCGCCCATTCTGCGATAGAAAACAAAATGGCAGCACTCGGAAGACAACCGGGGAATAGGGAGTGTCAATACTCAAGGCTGGTTTGGGTGTGATCGACTGCAGTGCAATCGAACCACTTGTGGTGAGAGGACGCCCCGACACATTGTAAAGTGCTGTCAAAACTGGACACAGCAAATGTTGCATGGCAAAAAAAAAGTAAATGCACGAGAAAAAAAAAACAAAAAGAAAACACGAACGTTGTGGCGAGCGCGTTCATTTTCAGTGAAGACATGAACCACGAAAAAGGCACGACTTTTATTCTCGCCTCTTCGCTCTCGTCTACTCCCCTTTCTTGTCGGGAATCAGGGAGATGACCATAACATCTGAAGTCTTGACGACCCTGCCGCTATCAGAGCGTGTGGTGCAGGGGTTTCCTGCAGGAATTGAAATCAGGGGGGTGTCTAAATTTTTTTGGGGGGTTAAAGGGGGGGGGGGGGGCATTGCGAATATAGGAGTCGTTGTGAATTAAGGGGTGCCTTCGGAAAGGCGAGAGGGGGGGGGTCTAGGGAAATCCCTGGTGTGGAGGCTGTCCGGAACCCTCGTTATGAGCACACCCAAAGCCTCTATCCACGGATGAAAGTAAAAATTCACTTTCCACCCTCCCCCCCCCTCCCGCAAAAAAAAGCAAAAAAGAACTGTTTTTTTGCAAAAAATAATAATAATAATAAAGCGGGGGAATTTTTTTTTAACTTTTTGTACATTAGGTGCCGTGCACGCCCTTGTTGTGTTCTATACGGAGAGCTTCGTAGGCAGTCCTGGAATCATTTCGGTGTGCGTATAACTATAGGGTGTCTGAAATAACCAGACTCGATGTAAAATGATCCGTAAAAATCGGTGCCTGCACGTCAGAGATGGCATTAATGACATTACTGTAATGGAATTACAGTAATTAATTACTTTTTGGAGTAATGAGTAATGTAATGAATTACTTCTCTAGGCTAGTAATTTAGTAATGTAATGAATTACTTTCAGGCAGTAATTTCGAGAAAATTACTCATTACTTTTGAAATTACTTTTGTCCTAAACTAGAAAATTCGTTTGCAAGCTTTAAGAAAGAAGAGAAAAATTATTTTGCATGGTGAAATGTTGTGAAAGAGCATCAGAGGAAATAATCGACGGCCACCTGAGCGCAAAGCCTTGTACGAAGAGCTGGACAGACGCACAAAGGAGGGCTGGAAAGGCGAAGGAGAAAAGCTTGCGTGTAGACATCGCTGGAAGGCAACGGCTTACGAACTCCAGGCACGACAGATTCACGGCGTCGCGTCATCACGACGATACTATACTTCGTTCATCCCTAAGCTGACAGTGCTGTGGGAGCTGCAAGCTAACCAGAACCAATCAAACACCTTCTTTTAATCACGTGTCCCGTCCCTTTCTCTGCGCGTGGGTATGAACGAGAGCGTGGTTACGTGGCGAACGATAGACGTGTGACTGCTCCAACAAACACGTAGCTTCCACCGTTCATCCCTTAGCTGACAGTGCGTCAGCTTAGGGATGAACGGCTCATAGGCTACAAGGCGACGGGCACATCACCAGTGAGTTAAACATAATTTAAAACCTGAGAGGACAGGACAAACAGATCCCCAGCCTTGTACTTTCGTCAAGCAAGGTCAAACCGTAAGCTTCGACCATTGTGAACAACAAACGACCGGAATAAATAGTTAATTCCAAATGCCTTGTCAAAGCCCCAGAACGTTTTGTGCGTCCTCGAGCAAAGCAGGTGCCGCTCGCGGTATGCCTCGCTGCCTTCCCTTGGGAAGTTTATTCGGGAATAAGCCTACAAGCAGATATCGCCCCCCGTTTGTTGGGAAAGTACACAATTGAGGAAGCTCGCGCCATTCCTCAACTGGCGACGCTTCTGCTTAGCAATTATCCGGGCCCTTTGTGTGACAATGCGCAAAAACTTGGACTCTTCGGGTGTTTCGGAAAATGCTCCTTGAAAGGAATGACCGAGAATAGGTCAACTATACTCGGCGACAACTCTTCTTGGCAATGCAGTGGAGGGTACAGGCACGCGTTCCCTCTCCCATTTTGAGCGCTGAATAAAGCTGTGCGCGGGCTCTCCTCCTCTCCACTGCATTGCCAAGAAAAGTTATCGCCGAGTATAGTGTTCTTGGGAGAATAGAATTAGATTGCGTCCGAGGCGGAAGGGAAACGTTTCACGTGACGACTCCTTGTAAGAACGAGCTGCCATTGCCCGACTTAACAAACTGACACGAACTATACAACTTCTAAATCAGGAAGACGGAAACATATCACCCTTTTAGTAAGAACCTTCACCGTTGAATGAACAGCGAAACCGGTGAGTCGACTGTCTTTCTGAGTCACATCTACAGAAGCTATTCATCATGTTTAACACTTATGTCGTGTGCGCCAGCAAAACCACTGTTCAGTATGGTTCACTTTGAGGCACATAAGGTTGTTGCGGTGTAAACAGGAAGATCTGAGTTTTGGTACATATAGACCAACTCAGCTCTTTGACGTCACATCACTGCGGTGGCGCTGCTGTCGGCACTGCGCATGCGCAGCGCCTCGCTTCTCCCGGATCTGGTTCCTGCACACACGCTCTGTGGGCAAACGAGGGCTTGTTTTGTAAACACTGTGTTGGTGTATACGGTAAATAAAATGAGCGCGAATTACTGCCTCAAGGTATTCAAAAGTAATGTCAAGTAATTTCAAAGTAATTTCATTACTTTTGGAAAGTAATTGTAATGTAATGTCATTACCTTTAGTCTGCGGTAATTTGTAATGTAATTTAATTACATTTTTGCAGTTTTCAGAAAAGTAACTAGTAATGTAATTTAATTACTTTTTGAAAGTAATTTTGCCATCTCTGCTGCATGTAAGAAACTTAACTTTTCGTCAAAGGTGTATTTCCAGATCGGTCTTTCCTTTCAAATTATAAAGCGTAGCTCCCTTGCTATAAAAAGCGGGCCAAAAGACTTGCCAGGGTCGGAGGCGGACGGGGACGCAGACGACCGAGTCGAGTGGCGCGACGTGATTGCAGCACGAATTGATAGATGGCGCTACCTCCTTTTCGAGACTGCTCTCGACGATCGTGGTCTACTAGAAAGAACGTAATAGTTTTGTAAAGTACCTTCGATTGAAAAATAAATGCGAACAATAAAAGCTAACATTCAAGTACAAAAAAAAACAAAAAACGTGGTTGCATAACGACAGAGCTCTTGCTGCCTTTCGTCTGCGTGTTGTCTGCTTCATTTCGCTGGTCGGCTACACCTTCCGCCGCTGTTCTCGACGCCATCTTTCAATACGTGCGCCAAACGCGTCCCGCAACTCGACTCGGTCGTCGGCGTCGTCGTCCGCCGTTGACCGTGGCAAGTATTTTGGCCCCATCTTTTACAGAAAGAGAGCTACGCTTTGTAATTTTACAAGGTGAAATCCTCCTGTAAAATATTGCGTTGACGAAAAGTTTACATGTGCAAGCGCTGATTTGCCCGGCCCATTTTTAGACCGAGCCTGGTTATTTCGGACACCCTATATATCGAAGGTTTTGCAATATTTTGAGATGAAATGTAGGCAATTTCCAACATGCACACGTTAATAAAATGAAATAACTAGATACCGTCTATCATTACTCACTCAGAAAGTAACTAAGTATGTTACTCATTACTGCAATCGAAAAGCAACGCGTTATTTCATCGTTACTCCGAATTAATGCGTCGTTTTTATAAAGCAAGGTCCGCTTTAAATATTTGTCGCCACTAATAATAACTGATTTTTAAAGGCCCGTTCACACTCTTGCATCCGAATACGACCGAGAGAGACGAGATCTGTTAAAACTTCTTAAAATTTCTTAGGACGAGACAACACACTGGCACGCTGGCGCCATCTATGCGGTGACTCTGAAACTGCATTTCACAAGAGCGAAGCTTTTGCGGGATTTCCGGGGTCAAATGTGCGTAATACCTATAAGAAAGGCTCGCTTATAACGTTGGAAAAAGTTTTTCGAGCCAAGAGAGAAAGGGTAATGGGCGAGAGCAATAGAAGATTTGCTGGACCGCCAAGTTTACACTGCTACCCAATAGATGGCGCCAGTGTGTCCTCTGGTTGTAAGATGTTTTAAGGCACCCAGTTCTAAGAGGTCGCAACGGTGTGAACGGGCCTTTACGCGTTCATTCGGAAATTACTTTGACTATGCTGACATACCTTGTGAACATCTTTTGTGGTATATCTGGCGTTTTCTCGCCGTGCAAATCACTGGCACGAGCTGGGATGAGAATTAGGTTGAGTACAATAGTGTGGTACATCTTCCCTCCATAAATAACTAAATACCGTTACTTTTTACTTTACCAAATAAGTAACAAAATGCGTTACTCATTCCCTCTCTTAAAAGGTAACTAGGTCGTTACTTCGTTACCGAAAAAAGTAACAATTCTCGTATTCTCCTCAAACATCTCCGTATATTAAAAAAGAAAAATCCGACTCCTTACGGAGCGGTATAATTTCCCATTTTATATGTTCAGTTAAGATGTATGTAGCAGCATCCTAGATTAGCGTATTAGCCTTATGTCGTTTTATTGACGTACACGTTTCAAAAATCAAGGCATCGTTTTCTTCCTATTGACAACCAAATCCGCTTCGCGCAGCGACAAATAATGTGTAAAAATGTATACTCTTTTTTTCTTCTTTTTTTTTCTCGATGTGACAACGAGTACATGTAGACGCAACATATCATTTATAACACGTTCCGTACGGGTCTGTCACCTACTATGAGAAATGATCGCTTTTAAAACAATGTCAGAGTTGTCTCAAACACAAGGTACACACAAAGTAATAATAATTCGGTGAATATACTGAGGTCGTGAGTAATATACCCGATTTCATTGCGCCATTGTGTTTTCACGTTGTTAGCGGCCACGAGCAGTTGCAATGCAGTGGATCCCCGTTGAAACGCAAACGTGCGAAGCAGCCTTAAATTTAGCGGCTCTAGGTGTCATCCATTCAGTGACGCATGGCATCGCGGGACGGAAGCCTGGCAGGCAGAGTGCGCCGACGGGGCCGCCAGAAGGGACAGGTGCAGAAGGGCGGCCGGTTGACACCAGGCCGAGACGGTTACGGCCCGCCAGACCGCATCACGGACGGCAGGGCGACTTGGCGCTCATCGCCGGCGAGGCTCCGATCCGACGGCGGAAGCGCGCTTTGAAATACGCACCTCCTCGGAGGGAGGGGGGAAGGGGAGCGAAAGTCTGCTTCATGACGAGCGCTGACAACCAAGATAGTTTCGAACCACACTCTCTTCTCTCTTACCTCCTTCTTTCTCTTTATACCTGAATCCTGTTTGTCTTTTTCTGTGTGCATGTGTTTGAGTTGATGTGTTTATTTAGCTTTTTTTTTTCTTGTCAAGGTGTGCATTGACAGTAGTTATAACTACACATCTCACGTGAAATGCGTATGAGAATCAGGTGAAGCTGCTGAGTACGTAAATGAAGACGGAATTTAGTCACCATTTGCTGCTTTTGTGAAGAAAAAAACACTCCGTATAATACTTTTTCTTTATTTTCCCCCGCATTCCAGGCCCTCCTGGTTACTACAAATATCTGTTATCATCTAGTTAATCGTTTCTTTCTTTTTTTAATGAAGAGGAAAACATTGATTAGAGAAATAATACAATGACATGGGGAAAGGCTGATTTTTCATCAACGAGTAACATGACTTGCCGAGCTGATTTGCTAATCAATTTGCACTTGTTTCGTATGAGATACATGCATGCCACTTAATTGCACGGCCTGCAAGAAATCGGCGAGATCTTCTCTATTTTTCAAGTATATCTTTATTACGGTTCACGCTACTTTTCTACCCAACTAGACCCACTTACAGTCATGAATGAGATCATATCGTTAAAAAAAAATTTTATATCCTAAAGAATGCGTTTTTTTTCTCTCTAGCAAATTCTCGCACTCTTTTTTTTATGAACGTTCACGTTTTTAATTTATTATCAAAGAGAGACTTTATTTTGCGTTAAATATGTCTTGCCCGCTTGCGACTGAGCTTTTTCCACACATTGCCCTAAGCGCTTCTTTGAGTGCTTCGCGAGTAAAGCCCGGTTCACACAGTTGCGTTTGACTGCATTTGACTGCGTTGCGGCAGCGAGACACCAGGACATCCCTGCTTCTTATATCGCGTGCCAAGGAGATTCCTTGAATTGGATTCCACGCTTCATACGAAGCACAGATGTGCCGGTGACTCGCTTTCGGTTCTCGCCGCAACGCACTCAAACGCACTCAAACGCAAGTGTCTGAACCGGCCTTAAGTGGACGCAAGGGCACGATTCTACTCCGTTTACCCTTGCTGAGACTAGAAGCTCCGCCTTCAGCGCGAGCTTTCTGCCCTGGCTAACAGAGGTGTGAACGCGCTGGCACGTGTAACCAAAGCACTGCGGAAGCGAACGAGCTCGCGCTGAAGATGGGGCTTCTAGTCTCAGCTTGGTGAACGGAGTACGAGTATACACCTTTTCACAAGGGCGCAGCCATCTTGAATGTTGTCTGATATGCGGTAGAACATTGTTTTGTTCTCTCCATGCCGCTGGAAGGTGTTTACAAAAAATGCGTGATTGTCACACATTCCTGTTTTGCCTAGCCTATATTTTCTCGCATATTCCAGGTTAAAACGTTTTGTTATTTTTTTCGTCCCGCATACCAGATACAGAACCTACGTGACTGAGATCGACAAGAAACAGAAAACGTCTATAGGCTGTCGCCTCGTTTCTCCTTCAGAAAGAAGTATGCGAAATTTGAGTTCTATCCTCACCTATTCTGTTTACCGCTTAATACTTAGCAAAACCAACAAACACACATAAAAACAACCTAAGATTAAAAAAAGGAAACGCATAATCACAGCCTGTTGCTTAGCGAAAATACTCGAAAAACAACAACTATATCCACAAGCCTGTCGCCACTGAGCCTCCCTAGCAAACAAGCTTCCGTCGTCAAAGCAACTTAGTACACCGAGTTATGCACTCCCATCTCAAACAATAAACCCCTTGAAAAAAAAAAAAGATGAAAGAAAAAACAAAGATCAGATTTCGTGGTGCTGGGTTTGTATCGCCTCATCACGTGTCGAGGAAGACTTTCCGACGCATGCGGCGGCGTATAGCGGCTGGCCTGCGGCCGGGGCCTGCGGGGAGAAGCCGCGTCGCGTAGGGCCCCGTGTGTTTTGAGACAAGGGCTCTTACAGTGCTCGTTGACAGGGATGCCTTCGGGGTAAGGCGATCCTCCTCTTGAGGTCTGCGCCGGAAACCCGAGCCCGTCGGAGTCCGACGAAGCGTGCTCTCTCGAAGGACGGGGCGCTCCGTCGCGCGACGCGGCCGGATTTCTCCGACCCACTGGGAGGCGGGACCTATCTGCTCCGTTTCAACGATGAACCACAGCGGACGCTACGATCTGTCCCGACCAATCGAATGCCAAGGGAGTGTCGCGTGACCTCTGGAAGAGGGAGGCATGAAGTAATATGCTATACTCTCAGGGCACTGGATTTGCTGGGATGTCTTTTAGCCTCCGCTGCAGTGCATCGTAAGGCGAAACGGAGTATGGTGGGCTCGACAGGAAAAGAAAGAAAAAAGGGTACATCTTCGACAAAAAAGAAACTGAGAGGAGATGACTAAACAGGGTCGTCTTGACTTTCCAGTGAATTCGGAGGAAGGGTTAAGGCGCGTAAACGTGTCGCTCGGGTTACAGGAAAGCGCTTGCTGCGGGGTCGAGAGTAAAGACGACACTTGAACCTGCCCTTCTGTGGCAGCATTTGGGCCGAGTTTACTGCCTTATACATCAGCCTCGCCGGCCTTCCGTGTCGGGAACTCCCTCGTTGGGGAATCTGACAAATGTTCTTATTTTGAGTGTGATAAATGACGGTCAGTGACCCCCCCCCCCCCGCGAAAATGGCAGGTGGTAGACTGAAGGTCCATCCCCGTGACGCGAATATTTTTTTGCTGAAAAACGATGTGGCAAAAGCGTACGTGCCTAATCATAATTTGCTTTGGGAGCATTTAGTCGCAAAAACGATATATTTCAAACCAGAACCTGGTTAAATTTTATGCCTGGTTATCATAAACACCATCACAGGCGAATCACATGATAATATCACGTCCCCGATTGACTGCTGCCGCTTAAAAAGTACCAGAGTTGTTAAAGTTTCTCGCCCGTTTCAAGCCGGACTCGATCCCATGGCAATTCGTGTCGTAGCGTGATGATCCAGGGAATTCTAGGGAACAGCTCCCCGGCAACGTCGAGATTTCTAGCGAAATTGCCCCGTTTGGCACAGGCATAAGCTTGCCGTTATTTTATCGAGACGTAACACGTTTCAAACTCCGAAATTATAGTTCGTTCCTCCAACAGCCAAATCGTGTAAGAGCTACTTCGTGCAGCGCGATAATAACGCGCAAAACCTCCTTTACTCTTGATGGGAAGACGAGTATAGTATAATGGTGCCTGGAGCGCGCCTCCGTGAAGTCTGTTTAGCACCCTATGCTGCCCATACATCAAAAGTGGCCCCGAAACGGCAACAAATGAAGTCACAAAAGCCTGAGTGTCATGCATGCTGTTGGATGTCGCGATCCTGGCGGTTGGTCGTAGAAATGCTGGCGAAAAGCACGAGCGAAAGAGAGTGTCGCTGTCGTCGTGACGTCCCAACTTTTTTCTGCTGAGGTTTCCGTGAATTGCCACACTGGAGAGCGACCTGCAGCAGAACAGGCGTCTGCCACATACACCACAGCTGTTGGGACACCACCAGGATCGCGACCGGCGACATGCATGGCATTTTCATGACGTCATCAGGCGGAAATCGAGGGGCCACTTTTTGTGGACACGGTAAATACACAATTTGGAGAAGCGTTCCAGGCACCATGATAGTACTTAGTAACATGGTAACGACAAGCGTTCAGTCACGAGACTATACAGCTGAACACAAGCGCTCAGTTCCTAAAATTAGACTATAGCTGAGCACGCGCTCAGTCACAAGATTGTGGTTGAGCACAGGCGGTCCGTTTCTAGCCCTAAGTCATGTGACTGTAGCTGTGCAGAAGTGCTGTTTCTAGCCCTTAGACGCGTGAATAGGAATAAGCGCCCTAGTCATGTAACAGTAGGTGATAGCAAGCGCCCAGTTTCTAGTACCCAGTCGCATCAGGGCTGCCAACACGGAAAGTCAAAATTTTCCTTGCAGACGCCTGAAATTTCTTTATTTCTGCCGAAATTTTTCTCGCTTGCCCAAATAATTATATAATACTAAATATTCCGTGTTTTTTTTTCGCAATATTCGCAATAAATTAGTTTATCGGGCCAAAACCTATGCCAAAGTACATCTGGCGAGGGAAAGTGTTACCGGGAGATTCAAACTGACAAATGAAACCCTATCTTCGGCTTAGATGTTATGCACGTCGTCAAAACATAATACTCCTTTCATAACTTCATTAGCGCTTTTTATACTAGTCAGTCAAAAACAGAAGGTGTAACAGAAGCGAGAGATCTCAAACTCAAACACACAGAACACGACGGCAATTCGCGAAATATTATTAGTCATGATATGTCTAATTGTCTATATCTCCAGCCATTGCAGCATTTCTTCTTGTACTCAAGCTTTTTTTTTTCCTTCGAGCAGGCACAGCGGCTCTCTCGGAATCTTTGATTTGGCTGGTACCTTTCTCCAAATAGTTTATGCAAAGTTTCCAGGTCTCCGAGAAAAAAAAAAACAAGCCAAAAAATTGCCAGCGTTAAAAACTAGCCAAAAAGTAGCCAAGTAGACAACCTCAATTTTCAGTAGCAAATAGACCTCAAAAAGTCGCCAATTTGCCGCAAAGTAGCCAAACCTGGCAAACCTGTTGTCAGGGGCGATGAAAACTGATTTTTTCCAAACAAAGTTCGATGGATGGATGAATGCAAACGGCTGTACCCTTTCTACGGATGGTATCTTCCGTCACCTAGCCTATATCTCTGTTTCATACATAGCGTGCAACGCTGTCAAAGCTACTGGCGCGAGCATGGGGCTTGATCTCATTGATCACTTGCACGCGTTCTCGCGCAAACGAAACCATTGATGAAGCCACGCGCCCGCGCCAGTAGCTTTGGCAGCGTTGCACGCTAAGTATGAAACAGAGTATAGTACTCCTCAGTATTACCAGATGATCGCACCACAAACCGCCAAACGGCTGAAAAAAATAACCCAAATGTAGCCAAAGCCCCTAAACTTCGATGTTATATAGAAAACAAAATCATAATTGACTTAAAACGTTTAAGATATATATGGTGCCCAAACTTTCCCTCAAACTAGCAAGATTTTCCTTATTCCCACATAGACCTGGAAATTACCTTAATATGGGAAATTTCCCTCGGCATGCTGAGCACATGCACACGCGTTCAGTCTCGCGACTACAGACTGAACACAAGCGCTCAGTTCCTAGCGCTCAGTCACGTGATTAAGGGCCCATTTTGAACTCGGCAATCGTGGCCAATGTCTCCCTGAGCAGCCTGCTTCGGTTTCTTCACCGGAATGACTGATTCTCCTGGGGTTCAGGCGCATGTCACGGACAGCACCAACGGAACCGCGACATACGTGGCAGCTGGGTGCCTCCCCGAAAAATATTGTGCGTTCGTCGCATTCCAGGTGGCGCCCTCCAGGGAGAACAACTTTGACGAATGGAGTTTTCCGGGGTCGCCCCAGAGAGTTCCTCAACAGTCATCGTTCTTTCTCTGCTTCGTGTCGCGCTGCGTTTGTCGCGGATGTTGCAGTTCGTATTACCAAGACAGGGAGGTCGAGATGGACTTTGATACTTCGCCTCAATGACTTCTTTGTTCTCTAAAATAGAACGTTGCGGGGTTGCCGAGGGACGAGGGCACATTACATAAGGCACTGTGTGAAGGCGTTGCAAGGTAGATTTAAGCGGCCAATTGTACTCGCGCTCGCGCAGCAGTCTCACGCACTAAAAGGCCCGTTCACACTCTTGCGACCGAGTACGACCGTGAGAGACCAGACCGGTTTGTAAGCCTCTTGCGATCTTTCTCTCGGTCGCGAGAGTGTGAACAGGCCTTAAGGCCCAACCACACGGGACGTTTTTCACGCGTTTTGCCCTCGTCAACGTCGCCTTCCGTCGGCGAGCGTCCAGATCTCGGCGTCAGCCCGCGTGTCGCATTGTTGAGGGTGACTTCAAGCGAAGTCGCGCCGACGCTGGCGCTGGCAAGCATACCTCGGCAAACCTCACTCATGAGGGCCCTCACTCACCCTCACTCACCCTCATCTTCACGGGTGAGGTGAGGGTGAGTGAGTTTCTGAACCAGGAAAATTCATGAGTGTGAGGGTGAGTGAGGGCCGTGAGGGCTGTGAGGTCTGTGAGGACCGTGAGTGCGTGAGGGCCATGAGTGCGGTGAGTGCGTGAGGGGCGTGAGGGCGGTGAGTGGCGTGAGGGCCATGAGTGCGTGAGGGGTATGAGGGCCATGAGGGCGGTGAGTGCCTGAGGGGTGTGAGGGCCATGAGTGCGTGAGGGGCGTGAGGGCGGTGAGTGTGTGAGTGGCGTGAGGGGTGTGAGGGCCGTGAGGGCGGTGAGTGCGTAAGGAGTGTGAGGGCCATGAGTGCGTGAGGTGCGTGAGGGCGGTGAGTGCGTGAGGCCCCCTTCAGACGGAGCAACTTTCTCAGCAATTTTGGTGTTGCTGGTGGGTTGTTCCCTAGCTTTCCCTAGATCGACACGAATTGCTGAGATCGTGTCCGGCTCGAAACAAGCGAGCAACTCGGAGCAATTCGAAGACGTTTGAAGCGGCTGCATCCAATCAGGGACGCGATATTTTCACGTGATACCTCGTGCCGGTGATGATGACAACAAAAGACTTGGTTCTGGTTTGAAATTGATCGTTTTTGGAAATAAACTGTTTCAGAAAGATGCATTAGTATTCTCAACGAGATTTAAATGCATAAAAACACGTTTATAGCGCGTAATTGTGTGTCTAAATAGTGCAAGAAAAATAAAATTTCATGATGATGATGGCAAATTGCAGCAATTGGTTGCTGCGTGTGAACGCGGGCGGCCCGTGTTGCTGGTGTTGCGACGTCAAGTTTCTGGGCGAAATTGCCCCATCTGAAGCGGGCCTGAGTGGCGTGAGGGCCATGAGTGCGTGAGGGGCGTGAGGGTGGTGAGTGGCGTGAGGGCCGTGAGTGCGTGAGGGGCGTGAGGGCGTGAGTGCATGAGTGCGTGAGGGCCGTGAGGGCGGTGAGGGGCGTGAGGGCCATGAGTGCGTGAGGGGCGTGAGGGCGGTGAGTGCGTGAGGAGCGTGAGGGCCGTGAGGTTCAGTGAGGGTGAGTGAAGGGCTGAAGGTGAGTGTGACTGTGAGGATGAGGGTGAGTGAGGGGCTGAAGGTGAGTGTAGCTGTGAGGGTGAGGGTGAGTGAGGGCTTAGGTGAGTGTGGCTGTGAGGGTGAGGGTGAGTGAGGGCGACCTAAAATGCCGACATCTGCTGGCAAGGCGCGTAAAAACACAATCCCCGTGGTTGGGGCTTTAAAAGCTCAAATAACACGCTGATCACGGTTGCCCTTAACCGCAGTTTAATCACTCGTAAAGGGAAGCTGTAGACGTTTTCGAAAAAAAAAACGAGTTAAAGGTAAATTTTACGGTATTTTCATCCCGCGGATCTAAATATCACGTTTTGTTTTCCATGAAAATCTAACTAATGCCTCGTTCTGCACCCCAGCAGAACCGGCGATCAAAGCAGGCGAGATTTTCCGGCGGAGAAGCAAGATCGCTCTGGGACTGAGTTTTCAACGCCGGAAAAAAGTTTTCGCTCGCCGCAAGCCGATCAGAACGCACGGGGGAAGTGGCGCTTGCTGACGTCAGATCCCGTCCCAGCGGGCGGTATTGCAAATGGCGTCCCCTATGTCTGTGCCGTCTGTGCCCGTGGCTATACCAGTGTCAGCGGATCTACTAATAGAAGCGGTAGGGAACCCACGTCGTACTTTATGACAAGACGCGCATGCTCGATACAAAAGACAGTTGATTATAAGGACGAGGCGCACGACCTGAACTGGGGCCGATTTGGGAAACAAGCGGTACGTTTCACGCGGCGCTTCCGGCACACACGATTGTTTGTTTACCGCATTCTCTGATGTTGTGAAGAGGATGTCGCGGATTCGCTCAGCACTGCGGCTCGATACCTATTCTACATCGTAGCCGTAAAGTGTCCGCGCTGCAGAGAGAAAGATTTGCGGGAGCATATTTGGGTAGCGCGTGAGTCTCCATAGTATTCTCCTTTAGGGCGGGGCGCTGCCTCCTGGAACCCTGAGTACCACGTGACTCGCACCGAGCTGCTCTGTCGGGCATGCTAAGCCTTCGGCGAAACACGCCGGATCCGAGGGATGCGCCACTCTGCTCCGCCGGAGACCTCTTTTGAAAGTGACTCTAGCGGCCACAAATGTGAACGGCCCGATCTTTCTCCCGCGAAGCCGAATCCAGTCGGCGGCGAGTGCGTATTTCGCAAGTGTGAACTAGCCATGAAGCGTGAGAAAACGGGAGAAACTCTCCGATCAGTCGTTACGTCGTACTATACTCGTTTCAGCTTGGGTCCAGACGCAGCCGATGCTACAAGCGCGAGCATGTGACCCTGAACAGTGCTTGCACTGCACGAGCCCGCGTGCCCGGCAGGGACGCTGAAAGCCCGCGCAGCTCGCAAGCTTGCAGCATCGGCCGCGTCTGGACCGAGGCATGGACAACGTAAGTATTGGCGACGTGCGCGACCGAAAGCGTCGCTGTGGTCGGCACTTCCACGATTGGCCAAGAATGCTGACTGCTGACGTCAGCAAAGGGTTTCTCATCGACGGAAATAAGAGGAATGGAAAAACTTCAATTTCCACGGTGTTGGTAGTGTTTTGCTTAAGCGCGCAGTAATTTCGAGCATCCAATATGCTCCTTACCGACACCATCGAGACTTGTTGTTCGCGATGGTAATGACGTCACGAAAGGTGACCATTACGAGAGGCGACCACTGAAGACCATCTAAACGCCGCTTTATATAGGATCCTTCGGCTACCAAGCGCGTGCGTCGCTCGTGTGGGCACAGCGCGTGCAATTGCAGGCTTTCCGGGAGCCTCTCCCCACTGCTGGCACCAGTTGTGAGGTCTTTTTCATGACCATTTTGAAAAATAGCAACGGTACGCGTTTCTGTATTGGCGACGTGCGCGACCGAAAGCGTCGCTGTGGTCGGCCTTCCACGATTGGCCGAACGCTGACTATGACGTCGGAAAGGGGATTTATCATCGACGGAAATAAGAGGAATGAAAGAACTTTAATTTTGACGGTGTTGGCAGTGTTCCTTTGAGAGCGCAATGATTTCAAGCTTCCACCATGCTAATAACAAACACCATCGAACTTGTTGTTTGCAAGGTAATGACGTCACAAGGGGGAACCATAGCAGGGCGCCACCAAAGCATCTCTGCCGCTAATAGCAATATTGGCAGGCGCTGAAGATGCGCGAGAGCGGAGATTTTGAAAACCCTAATATGAGGTCACGCTCCGGGAAGGATGGGGCTTCTTCATCGGTACCTTGAAGATGATATTCTGCAGCCTCCGTACACCAGTTGGAAAAATAATCTCGATATTCGCGATCCTGCAGTCCAAATCAAAGACGATACACAGTCGTTTTCCCTTAAGCTCAGAAAGCGCTTCAGTTGCCTTTAAAAGCATGGTACGCTTTACGCCATGGTTATCACACTCTACTTCAGGTAAGCTATTTTAAAACAGGTAGGAAGAGTTCGTGGCACATTGATACTTTATTGACCGCACGTTGTATAAAAAGAACGTGCGCTATGTCCAAACTCCTGGTCTAAAAACATGCTTTTCGTTACCGCGAGAGCTCGTCAAATTATGAGGCGCTGGAGAAACGCGGTATCTCTGCGTTAAGTCCTGCATTTCGAACTCTTTTTGTTCTGCCTTCCGCCCATTGAAAAGCATGCGGGAAGGGGCCAGCAGAACGCACCTGGTATCGCTGCTGCCGCAGCGTTCTTTCCGCAACGTGAAGTTCGTCTGCGTTCCTCGCCACCCGCACTGTTAGAAGATTCCCGCCAATGCCTTCACGTTGGAAAAACCGGAATAGAACATGTCCCGTTTCCCGTAATGCATCTAATGTGCTGTTGCTTCAAAGCTGGAACGCTACCATATGCATTGAAATCTGCTATTTAGGCAATACGCATGAGATGATCCGTATCAATAAAAAGAGACTTACAAGGTTACAATTTATAGTCGGTTTAACTGGTATACAACATATTGAACGCGTCCAGAAGTACCGAAAACCCTGCAATTTTTATGGAATTCTATCAGACCGCGAGTACGAGCGCCCGTGAGCCGTGGTACACCGCGCGCAGAGACATCTCTCTCTCTCGCGCATGCGTGTTACGCAAGCCGCTGGGTGTCCGGCGCGGCTACCGCCCGAATTCGAGAGTGCTGTCGTCCGTTTTAAGGGACTGCGAAGCCGAGCTCGACCTTGTTATCGCGTGTATCAGCGGCGTTGACGGCTTTGTTTTTCAGAGTAAGTATACGTTAAGTTGTTCCCTAGCACGGTATTAGCTTTCTTTCTAAACGTATCGTATATTCCCAGTTGGGACGCCCAGCGTAAAGTCTCGCCTTCCCATGTGCAAGAGCTGGAAGCGCCTTGTGGTATTTACTGATTCCAGGGCGGCATGCTGCTTGACCTATACTTCGTTTCGCCTACTGTCAGACTGCAATGATTTTCCCCGAGATTATATGACGTCTAAGAGCGTCAAAAAGGGCACCATCATGGTGTTCGTAATGTTTCTGTGCATGTTCTATCTTCGCTTAGCCAATCATCAACAGAACAGTATGTGACGCTCTTGCCACGGCGCTGCTTGGTTGGTCCCGTTCCCTCGTAGCATCCGCTTTGCGTCTGGACAGGAAAGGTGGGAAACGAAGTATAGTTGAGTGGTTGGGCACCAGAAGGCACGCTTTCGCCGTGTTCCCGCATCGCCATGCGATGCACCGCAGATCAAACACCATCACGATGACTTCAGCGCGTAAATTCGCTGAACGCCGCAGGTTGTATCACTGGACGAGTTCAGCCGAAAAGCGATCCTGGGGTAGGGATTGGAAAAGTGAGCAGAGATTCGATTAGAAGACGAAGGTGGGGTCAATTGCGCAAGAGACAGTATTTTGCGATCCGGAAGCGATCAGCAAATGGCCGCCTTTTTTGGGGTGGGGCTGTACTTTACGTGGAGAAGTACTGTGATTGGGAAGGCTATACATAAACGCGAGCTCGTTTAAAACGAATGGTTATGGCTATGGACGCCGCGAACTTTTTTAGGACAGAACTACGTGTCGAATCAGGCGGTTCGAAGATTTCGGCCTTTCTATATCGTACAGATTTGACGGAAGTCAGTTGGCATGCAAC